>JAOBAT010060919.1:0-25455 GCA_026413305.1 Hydrozoanthus tunicans | reverse complement strand
GAAAATAAAACCTTTTCTCGCCGTTCCTGTTACATTTTTAGACTTGAAGCGTGCATTGATGACGTAGCAGGAGGCATGAAGCAGAAACAATCTTTTTTATCTTAAAAAATTCAATTCTGGCTACAATAGCCACATTGTTATAACTTTAATCAATGAATTATTCCCTTGAAAAGGTTTAAAATAAAAATTCTATGATATTTTCTAATAGAAATTAATATTTTAAATTAAAAACCACATAACTCACTGCTGCTATGTCACAGGTTACCAGTCTCCGGCCTGTTCGGTCAAAATCTATATTCCGGTCTTTTTGTGATTAAAAAGCAAACTTGGACGCGGAAATTATCTTTGGTTATTTGAAATTTGAGTTTACAGATGACAACAGTTTTAATCCAAAAAGTAAAAAAATAAGCTTGATAGGGACTTTAAGACCATAAAACTACTTACCCACTTTGAGTTAATCTTCAGAGGGGTCAAGTCTGACATGCTGCAATGAACAAAAGGCAAATGTAACAGAAGCCACTTGCCTTTGGTTAATCACAGCATGTCAGAATTGACCTCTCTTAAGGTGATCACATTGATCTAAACAAGCAGATTTTTCCATCTACTTACCCACTTTGTTTCCATAGTATTCAAGTCTTAGGGAGATGTGTCTATACCAGGAGACTGGGTGAATACGGATGTACTTCGCCCTTATACGAGGATTCAGTTCGTGTTTCACCACCGTGTTTCGGTTTCGATTAGCACGGAAGATCTGTAGTTAAAAAAATAGTGCGTTCGTATTGTTATTACACTGTATTTGTGGCTTAAATAAAATATCACCTCAAGAAATTTTGACATCTTATTAAATGTTTATGCCATTGCACCGGTTATGTTAGAAAGGGAACCATTGCGCACAGCGATTCTTCCGTAACAATTGAAGGGCACACTTTGATTCCCGTTTTGCACTAACAAGAGAGTGCCCTGTATATCTGAAATCTAAGATACTGTAGCTGGAAAACCAACACACAATACTTATTAACCAATTGCGAGTTCTTTACTTAGAAATATTAGACTGAGGGCTTCACGCACGAGCCGAGTATAGCGAGGTTCATACCACAAGAACCGAGGTCTGAGATTTCCTAGTAAAGGCCGAGGGAACGAAGTTAATAAGTGATTCATTATATAGTTTTTCTTACTTAGTTGAAATTTAAAAATTGGAAAGCGAAATGTAAGAGTGGTAAAAAAAAGAAAGTTAGTAATACTCGATATCGTTACAAAGTAATCTTGCCCTCTAAACATCCAATCAGATTGCAGGGTTCAATCTGGCCAATTCCATTTTTTTTTGCATAGCTTAGACTGTTTTTCCTACAACTTTATGAGATTAACTTGTAAGACGTATTTAACTTATCTCGACCGTGCAAATTCCAATAACCTAAGATGCCTAGTACACCAATTTCATGAAAACAAATTGTTCTAAGTACGTCTGTACCATTATCAATATTGACAAGTAGTTACCCAGGCAACAACAACGCAAGAATGAAGCAAACAAATACAATATGAACTTACCACTCGTGTACCACGCTTGACATACGGCACAAAGTGGACACCGTCAATACTGTACGTTAGATAGTATCTTGTCACCCATTGGTTGGCGTCTTGTCGACCTTGTGTTGCACAGGCTGTGATAG
The DNA here is from genome assembly GCA_026413305.1 of Hydrozoanthus tunicans. NCBI lineage: Eukaryota > Metazoa > Cnidaria > Anthozoa > Zoantharia > Hydrozoanthidae > Hydrozoanthus > Hydrozoanthus tunicans. Next base: position 23,788 of record JAOBAT010060919.1, on the reverse strand, counting down.
TCTTAGGCTTTCTAAATTTCACTTCAAGCCATTGGTATCTGTTGTGAATCAAATTGGTCACCACAGGGTGACAATTAAGCATTTTCATGACTCAAAAAGTTGAAACCCCAAGGCATTAATTTTACACTTTGAAATTTACTTCAAGTAGTAGTAGTAGTAGTAGAAGAATAATAATAACAATAATAAAAATAAAATAATAATAATAATAAATAATAATAATAAGCGTTTCTCTCCAGTGCGATTTTCACATACATTTTGATTTAAAGTCGTTTTTATTTCTGAAGTACTTTTAAAACGTCTAAAGTTGAAACATGATTCATGTTACCCAGCTCTTTCCACTTCTGAACATCATTTTGTCATAGCTGACCAAATTAACGAAAGTGTGGTCACTTGACCTCCAACTGAAAAGGGCCGATTATTAACTAGTAGTTTTTTCTCTCAATGAACCAACGACTTTCTTACTTGTTGTTGTGCCTTGCAGACCAAGCACCGATTCTTCTTCCACGGCGCTTAGCGTGAAGACGAGAGTTACCAGGTCCGTGATACGGGTCCCAAGATGATGACGCACGAATGGCAGAGTTGGGAATCTTGCCGTTTTGCAGTCCAAGTGGACGACCTTGAGGCCCAACTGATCAAAGAAAAAAAGATTTTCTATATAGATACCATAAACTCACTAGTGGCTGAGTAAGGATTGCAATCGTAGCAGCATGGGTGTCAAACTTTTTTCTTCCTTGAATTAAGATGTTATTGTTCAGGGGGTAGCCAGAACACAATGCGTCAAAGTGAGCATATTTACCAGATTGTCATGGCGCTTACGCCACCTGTTGTAGATTGTTTGGTTAAAAAGATTTATAAAGGGGGGGGGGGGGAGGGGGGGTTCTAGGGCATCCCGAAACCTCCTGGCTACCCTTCTGATTGTAAAAGAAGAATTTCTATTTCGCTCTCTTCGGACCTCTTTCTAGACGATTTGATTTTAGCGACATTAAAACACAAGTTCTTTGATTTCAAGGCATCCTGGATCCGCGATAACACTCAAGAATCTGTGTAATACATTTTAGATTCCTCTTAGTAAACTGACCGTACAGTCATTAAATGTTATAATCAAACCTTATTGAGACCAAAAATGTTCTAAAATGGTTAACTGCAAATAAGATAACATTGCAATAAAGAGACTGTAACCCTTTTACGTAATATCATAATTAGATTATAATAATCACGAACGGGGAGTGGATCGAGTCAAAAACAGTGGTCAAGCATTTTTTTACCTTTTGTGAATGTAAATCTGCTAACTTGTGGCAGGCATTTCTCGTGCTTGTTTCGTGGATTGCGCTCGTGTGCTTTGTAACAGTAGCCCTTAATCACACAGTTGTGCTTCTGCAGAGGTTTAAAGTTCATTTATTGGTATTAAACGTTCACAATTACAACGAGCAATCTATATATTTCAAGCGCTGAGATGACATTTGGCACAGCTAAGAGTTCGGGTTCAGTACTCGAAAGTGTCCTCAACTAGAGGGAGTCGAGTTAAATTGGAAGTTAAATTGGGAGAAGAAGAAGAAGAAGTGTTTAGATACTATCTTTTAAAATTATCGACTTTTTAAGACATTCTTGAATGAGGAGAAAATCCAACGCATTGTGGAAGCTGCTCGGCGCGCCGAAAAACATACAATGCGAGTCACTGATTGGCTATATAGGAATATAGGAAGCTATAATTTCTCTGCTAAGTTTGAATTTCTTTGCGTTACAAAAACACGTTACATTTTACAAAAACACGTTACATTTTACTTTATGTCTTTTTCATTATCAAAAGAAGCAACGTACGGTATACAGAAAGTTTAACTCTTTCAGTCCCAGTCAGAAAACAAAATCTAGCTCTTTACATAACCGCAAAACTTGTACAAAATGAAACAAGGAAAAAGCAGATGTTACTCAAATGTTACTGGCACACCATGCATAATTTCTTTCAAATTGCTGCACGCGATGGGCTTGAAATAACTTTATGAAGTTCTCAACGTCCAAGGAAAAAGATACTGAAAATCTGAAACTTTACCCCAGGCCCCTTTTACGTGAATATGTTTCAGTACCAGTCCCTGTGCGTACAGATTTTTAAGAAACCCTACACGTGATGTGCCATTTGGAAAGGGTATTGTTTCTTAGAATATCGGGAACCACACAAACCTTGCGCACACAATATCCGTTCTTATGACAACGGAAACAGGCAGAGTCGTAGATTGTTAACTTCACTCTCTTGCTTCTTAGTCTGCCATTGTTGGAGATTGAAATCAGGAATCTGATTGGCAAATGCCGTATCTTTCCCATTTTTCGCGCCAAGCGATAACGCAATGGGAGGCGGCATCGAACCTCGCTGAAACTCTGGTAGTGACCTCGTTTCTTAGTCTCCCTTCCAAGAGGCAGCCATCGACGGCGAGTGTACTAGAAGGAACAAAGCAGAGTAATTTCTCGAAATAGAGCCTGTTTTCATTACTAACCAAATCCCAAAACACAACGCTTACAGTTCCATTTCTTAAAGCTGATGCACTTGACAAATGATTCAAAAGTTTGAAATTGTGGATCAGTAGACATTCAGTTTACCATCTTCAGTATCAACGATTTCCATGACATCAAGACCTGGAAGCGGTAGAACCAACTACTCAGCTGGTATGCGCTGATTCCCTCCTTTGTCTCTTTCATGTTCACTGTTGATGATTCCGGAAACCGACGAAGCTCGAAATAGCAGTTACCCATGGCAACAACAAAAAACTGCTATATCTCGGTCGTTTTTTAATATTTTTTAGTTAATGTACTGCATACAGGAAAATAAGGGGTTAATCTCCTTTATAGTAACATATAGTGAACATATATACCAATAAACGTAATTAGGGAAACTTTTTTCAAAAGTGTTGGAAATTTACCCATAATCTACCATTTCTAGCAGAACCTTATTAAACAGCAGTTACAGTACTCAGTAAAAATATTCTCAAGATAATTTTTTCTGTTCCCGCCAGTTTCTTAACTACTAGGAAGGTCAATCACCAAACCCTCTCAAAACCCAAACTGTTGGTTCTGAAACGACAAAATCTTCGCTCACTCAGATCGTGATTCAACTTCTTACTACTGCTCAGGTCTCGAATCAAACTTGAATCAAGATTTAACGCTCATTAATTTTTTTAACACTGCCACGCAACGTTATACTTAACTGAGGTTTTGCTCTGCTGCCACCTGTTTCAAATGTAAGAACTACTGCAAGCATAAAACTCGTGACGCAGCACAGCAAAGTTGGACCCCGGTATTCGAACTCGAATAGTCAGAAGTCCCCGCTAATTCGAACAAAAACCAGATTTCTCAGGATTTGATCTTCAATCCCAAAGCAATAAACTAAAACTCGGTTAATTCGAGCCCCCGCTATATCGAATTCCATCGGAGTTCGAATTAACGGGGTTATACTGTATTAGGTCGAAGTCGTGTTACATTCACACTACTGATGTGCTAGGCGTCTGTTTAAGACAACTAAAAAAAAACAACTAAGTAGGTGGTTTAAAAACTTACTTTTGCTTTTTGTATATGACAAGTAAGCTTTTTGCTTTCAAGGATCGCCTTTCCGTACAGACTGCTGAACTTGCAGGCTCGCTTTCGCAAGTCGCAAAGTCCCTTACTTTGCGAACCAGTGATAACTGGCGGAAGATTTTTCTTTATACTACAATCACGAGCTGTGTAGCCTCGCCTACAGTAGCACTTCCTCTTGACACAGCGACCGCGCCCGTTGCAATTTGCTGGACAGATCTTATTTAAGACGTTCTTGTTGGGCTTTTTCTTCTGTTTTGCAGCTTTTTCGCATTGCTCTTGAAGATTTTTTATGGCAGATCTAAGAACCAGTTTCATCTTGCCAGTCACCTAAACAATATAAAAATCATCATTAAACACTGTTGTCTCATTAATAGTTATTGAGGTACTAATAAATTACAAATAAATACATTAATCTGAGCATTTGACTGCGCTGTTGAGCTGTTTTTTCATCAGAAGAGGGTTCGTTTAAAGGCCATAAAAGTAATACAAAACCAAGACGAAGTTTAATGAACTTAAGAATGCATCAAGTACACTGGCTGGAATCTATTTTGCTTTGCAAAGTTTTCATTAAGAAAAACTATCTAAGAGAAGAAGTCAAAACAATGGTAATTTTAAAGAACCCAACTTTGTCGGGGGAGGTGGTGGGTGGCGGCACATACCCCCTATCCCACCCCGCCCCACTTTTTCAGAGCCCAATTTCTCAAAACCTGATTTAGGGGTATTGGTTTTTATTGTATTATGGACTCCTCTCTCCACAAAGAAGGCGTCAGTGCAAGCACTTTATCAATATCTATTTTATTGAACACTATATTTGCTCCTGAAATTCAGCATTTTGAAAAAAACGTTGTGGGTGGCGGCACATAATACCCCACCCCCCTAAATTGGGTTCCTAGGAAGTACCATTGTTTAAACCTTTTCCCTAAGGCGCGGCGCATTAAAAAAATTGTCCAATGGTAGCTTAACTCCAAAGGTCACCCGATTTCTATAGTTCTCTGTACAAATAGATATTCAAAACTAAATGCGCTAAGAGTAAAGTTATAGCCGTGTACAAATCTTGTTAGCTTACTAATTAGATCAGTGTACGTGAGCCAGAAGCATCACTGTTACCACTACCTACACGTAACTCCAGTGTTATCACTAACATCATCACTCCTTCAATCATTACACCATTATCAATACCACTATCATTTTCACCATCATAAGCTCAGACCCATAGGGAGAGGGGTGTGGTGGATGTGCTCGCATCCCCCCCCCCCTTCCCCTTCCCCTCCCCCTCCCCTCAACAGGCGGCGAAGACCCACTCTTTATTGAACAACTATTTGAAAAAGCGAAATCATCCTCCATGTTTTCTGAATTGATTTTGGAGGTCAAAAGTTAGAACGACAACCAGGGTTTTAAGGTTGGTTTTGCCTGCCTGTTTTACATTTTAGTATCAGACAACCTAAATTTGCCCCCGGACCCCGCTAACAATCGCGCCTTGGGCACTCTTTTGGTCCATATCCTCGTATCCGTTCGTACCCGCCCGCAAAAAAATCCTGGCTAGGGGCCTGATCTTCACACATACCATTATTATGACAAAGTGTGTAAAAGCAGCCAGAGCTAAGACATACCCGAACATCAGTCATGCACTCGTGCAACGTCTTCGTGTGTCCCTTGTAGATTCTCTTACAGGCGCGTGCAAGGCGAGAGTACCGTAAAGTTCTCTTGCAATTCGCCGCAGCTTGTTTTTTCGTGATTCCAGTTTTGGTCGGCCAAGATGGAAGCTTGCCGTCCACTTGTTTGGGTTTAAAAACGTAGTTGATAGAGCCACCGTCGTAATCTTTGTTATCTTTTCTACCCGGTTTCTTTGGTTTCTTCTTGGGCACACGGATGGGTACAACTGGTTTGAAGCCTCCTTTGCCCTTAGTAGGCGGTGGTTTCACGTCGCACGTGTTGCGGTACAAGCCTTTCTTGCCACGTACGCAGGAGCAGGCCGGCTTTTTGCCCTTTGGCCCAGCCAATGCCCCCTGGCGCACTCGAGGTGGCATCCGGTTGAAATAACTGGTTCCAGGCCTCAACCTAACAGCGATAACAACAATACTTTATTGCATTTCTCAAAATTTTTACATTTCTTATAGATTTTTGACTTGTATATTTAGAACTTGTTATATTTCAAGGTGGATAGCGGTAGATTATCTACAGTGAGTGCCGAAGGTGCTCAGTAGATATTTAGTAAGACACTAGCCATCGAAATTGAATATGGAATATGTTTTTAGTATATACCAGCAAGGCAACTGATCGATGGAAATTTACTTTCAAGAGAAACGAAGATTTTTAAGAAAAAAAACACTTTTATTACTTGAATCACCGAGCGTGGCAAAACTGACACATGAACAGTCTAACATACAACAAACGTGTTTTGGCAGTTCGTGAACTACAAAATGTCGCAAATGCCGTTAATAAATCGCGTCTAAAAAGGGCGGCGCACGGGAAATTGAAAATGCGGAAATGATCTAAATAAATTGCCTTCCGTTGGATATATGCACAGAATTTTTAAATTTAAATTGCTAATATGAACACAGACTCAACTAAAGTTTTTTTTGAGATCGATAATCAGGCAAGTGACTGTAATCAACTTGAGATAAAAAAATATGATTATCTGGCTATTTCAACCAAAGGTTAAAACGCATTATCTATAAACTAAGAATCAGAAATCGAACATGTCTTAGATTCAATAGATTCCCTCACCCAACCCTGACTGTTGATTCGACGATTACTTGTTTTCGTACCTCCATTTTGCTGCAAAACCGTAGACATTACGTCCGGCAAAGTCATCCCCTGCTCTACCGTTATAGTTTCCACACAACCCATCGATGCTATTTTTGTGGGCTGCTGTCAAGTACACGTAAAGATTAACGCCCCACCAGTTAGCTTGGAAGTCAATGTAGTCTCCTGTCTCGATGAATGCCTGAAGGAATGATCAAACCATTAGAACGAAAAAAGGAATACGCGAGGGAAAGCGCAGATGGAAGATGATCGGCCATATTTTAGACAAGATAAAAGGAATGACTGGCACAGTACAATGCCATGGACGCCCGAAGATAAAAAGCAGATAGAGGACCTAAAAACGACTTGACGAAAAACATTAGAGAGAGAAAGGTCATAGGAAGAGGCAAGAGCTACTGTAGCCAACAGAGAGAAATGGAAGCATTCTGTGGGCCTTATGCGGCAAGACTTGTGTAGAAGATAGGACGTCGAGGGGAGGGAAAAAAGCACTAAAATAAAGCATGCCGTTATGGTTCAAGGAATCATAACTAAACAACGTACTTTAAATGAGGTAGACTTTCCGGATCCCCTCCTCTGAATACGTATGCGGTTTCCGAGTGGCTGTCGTGATCGTCTTATTACTCTCGGCGTTCCTCGGTGGCACATGTCGAGTGCTACTACGTCATTCTTGTACCTTATCACGATTCCACAATTACAAACCACTCTCCAACACGGCCAGATACGCACGTGGATCTATAGCAAAAGCAAACACTTAAAAGCTTTGCTCCTTACCATATATTAAAAGTACTTCAGAATAAAATAATTTCCAGTTCGTAAGTGTTCCCGTAACTCAGTGGTTAAGACCGTTTGACCGGAAATCTAAACGTCATCGGTTGAAGACCGTCTTGAACTCAAAACTTAAGTTTGTGTCAAGATTACTGTCGTTTGTGCCAATACCATCAATTTCTGCGATATGCATCTTCAGCAAGAGTGACCTGCTTCATTGTGAACATAGTGCTCGTTCTCCTCTTTTTCGCACTATTACAGCTAGTTTTGTTCCTAATGCTAGCGACAGGAAGAAGACTTACCTCAAAGTAATCTTTGATACTCTTCACGAGAATATACTCTCCAGGGTAACGCAAAAGATCATAATACCTGTTCAGATAAGATGTGTAAATGTTTAAGACAGATGAAATGCAACAGAAAAGAGAAAACATAAACATATGCAATAAGTTATCAACTACAGTCATCTTAAATAAATGAAAGCAAAAGTTGACCTCAGTCAAACGTAAATCAAATGGTATCTCTCATTCACTAGCATATCATAAATCCTAATTTGCCTAAACGTGGTTCAGTTCTAACATCAACAAAAAATTTTGAACGGGGAAGGTCTTACTTTCCGTCAAAGGTACTTGTATGGGGATCTCCGGTTGAGCGACACATTTTAGTTCCTCTTTGAACAGTTCGGAGCTGGAATAAAAATCAGAGCACAAGTTAACTTCACTCAAATAAAGCATCCTTCAGCAGTAATAAGAGGTTGAACTTCTATCTAAGAAGCTTACTTCTTAAAGGAACAGAGTGTTCTATAGCTTGTGCTAGAGCAGTATTAAAACTTTATAAATAGATCGTGAAGTTAAAACCCTTACTTAAAGTTTCTAGGTCGTTGCGACCCGTCATCAGAGAGTTTCTAAAAACGATTGGGTTGAACTTCACAATTTCGTTATGAGGGATTACATATGCAAATAATACCGAAATGTTCTCCTAGGTTAATGAACGTTGATGTATCTTTAAATAGAGAGATTTTAAAAGCACAACGTATTTCCCCCGCGAGCCGCAGGGAGGTCACGTGACATTTTATTCGCCCGCTTGCCGTGTGTCGTTCCCGGTTATTAAAACTGCGTTAGGTTGGAAACTAGTCTCCAGGCTCACGCCCTTGGAAAATAACCAGTAACGTAAAAGAAAGACGCAAACGGCAGACTTTGAGCTGACGTTTTGCCGTTTGCTGTTCGCGTGGTGCTTAATCTCCCTATTATCACCGAAACGGCCTCGCTTACCTTTACAGATCTAGGCTTGTAACCAACCCAGAAACGACTCAGTCCTGCGATCGGTCTGATTTTCTTAAAGCTGACCCAAACCTTTCGTCTTCCTAGCTTCCTAAAGTCCTTGATCGCCTTAACATACAGAGCATATTTCTTTCTATTTCTGTCCGTGATTGATAGATGACACTTGTCAGTGACGAAATGGCTATGGCGATTGACATCCACTCTGAGTTTGCATCCTCTTCGTCCACGATGGCAACTGATTGGAATGGATGTTGTAATTCTGATTGGTTTCCAACTTGAAGTGTCAGAAATAATCATCGAATGTGGATGTACCTGAAGTTTCAAAACATAACTCGCAAATAAGCTTAACTGATGAAACATTTATGGAAAGACCATTCTACTGCAGTATTCCAAATGGCTTCCATTTTTAATTGGTAAGAAGTTCAAGTTTTTTATGAAATCTGTTTAATTCTTTAATTTCAATGAAAAATCAAAGTGTACCAATGCTAAACTGTTTTGGTTTGTTTGCATTGCCTAAGGTTACAACATTCTTTCCTTGAACTTTTCCCATTTTTTTTGCAGGATTTTGGAATTTGGTCTAAAGAAAGGGTGCAGAATAAAAACTAAGCAAAAGCAAATAGTTAGTAATTTTTTTTATCAATTTTTACAGAGTTCTAAAAGAGTTTACGGCTAAGTACTAGAGACATGGTAAAATTCGAGAAGACTTAAAGTATATAACCAAATTAACTTACTTTTATTCCAGCAAAGAATGGTTTGGATTTCTGTTGCATAGACCAATCTCGCCCTCTGCGGAATCTGACTGTAATGTAGCAAGCGACCTAAAGAGTGAAAAAATTGACCTTTAATTTTATGACCTTGTTCTATTGATAAAAAGCATCCTAAATGAATATTCTACATAATTTGTTTTGAACATAGATAAAGTGTTCACGTAGCTATAAATAATTCTAACAAAAAATTCAAAAGAAATGCAATTTAATTTTAAAGGTCAGTTATCACAACAAACTTACCGTGGTTCCAGCCTTAAAACCGTACGTGTTCTCGGCCAAATAAGCATAATTCCTGTTTGCTGTCTGGTAACGTCTAGTTACTCGGTTATTCACCTTCCAGGTAATTTGTGTTACAATTCCTCTGCGCTTTCGACGTCGAACACTAAATCTACAGCGTAAGAGCACCTTAGAGGTTCCGCGACGAGAGTGGTGAACAACAGCATCAAGTCGTGGTCTTGTTATTTCCGGATAGTCTGTAACCATGATACATATGTTAATATATATAAAGAATAAATATGTTATAATATGTTTCCTTCAATATCAATACTTACAACGCAGAGATCAAATTTAAACTGTTGTAAAAGTTGTCTTGAGAAATTGCATTTAGACAGCTGTAGTTAAAATGTTTCGTTGTTAGCCAAGATTTTCTTAACCAAAAATGCTAAGCGGAAGTTACAATGTCTTCGCGAAATAAAGATATACATTCATATTTGAAAGTGTCAACTGATAGAACTAAATTTTCAATACTTATTTCGAATTTGCTCTATGAAGAAATGGGAAACTTTAAAACTACATCTAGAAAAGCTTGTTTAAATAAATTTTTGTTCACATTATTTTCTTCATTAAAGTATACGCGCCACACTTTCTATATAAGATAGAAGTTGAGAAGTTATGAATATTTAAAGGGCTCTCCAAAAAGAAACTTCTTCTGAATAAATGAGACCAATATGTTAAATACAATGAGTTTTTAAACATTAGAACTATTACAAAGAATGTAAGTACTCATCAGAATTGCCACCCAGTTGTTTTTCGTATCTATAAAGCTTTTTTTGTCACTAATCTCACTTTCTTGCCTTTCGCAGGTTTTAAACTAGATTCCTTCATATTTTGTTTCTTTTTCCACATAAAGTTGTATGCTGGTGAAGATTCGACAATTGGAAAGTCCAATTCCATGTTCCAAAAACCAATCAAATTATTCTGTACTGGCATTGTAAGGAAACGGTCGGACTCACCTGCTCTACAACCGTACAACTCTACTCTCATAGAAATTCGACTGTACCAGCTCCTTGGGTTGATGCGGATGTACCTTGCATTGATGGCGGGATTAATCGGGTTTTCTACAATCGAGTATCTGTCGAAGTTTCCGCGGAAGAGCTGTATAAAATTTTCCAAAAACACATGGTTAATGTTAACCTTTTTTTAAAATCTTGATCAGATAACACGCTTAAAATTTATCAATACTAACATCAGAAAACCAAAGTGGGATTAGATTTTAAGAATTCGGTTGAAACTTATTATATCAACTCAGTCCAAGGTACCTAGGTAACGAAAGAAAAAATTTCGCAGGAACCAGATATCATTAAAAGTGAGTAAAAGGATGCTGACGAAAAGGGGATTTTCCATGGTGAATTGCAGCAATCATTGCTTAGTGATACTTTACCACTGTAAGTAAAACTTGCGCTAAATAAAAAGCCAATCTTTGAAGTGAAGTGCTAAAACCTCATCCTTAACTGGAGAGAAAGTTGGAAGCAACGGAAGGGCAAAAGCATACTCTGAGACCCTCTTACCTTGACTTTTCTTCGCTCTTTGAAAGTATGCCATGTATTTCCATTCTGACTGAAATAGAGGTAGTAGTTTCTCACAAACTGATTAGAGTCGTCTCGGCCCTGGGTTGCAATCTTAGTAACCCTGGCGGGATGTCCGATGTCGATCCTCAACCATTGATTGTTGTTGTTATGTCTGGCTGTCCATGCTCCAATACGCGAGCCATGTTTGCGGATGTTGAGTCGAGCACGTGATGGCCCGTGGTTTCTGTCCCACGAGGAGGAAGCCTTCAGCTGGCGGTTGCGGATTGTTCCTCTGCTCATTCCGAGAGGTTTATAACAGGAGCGAAGCAGACCTACAAACATAACCATGCCAACAAAAGGTTTTTAACATTAAAGAATTTTTAAACAGATTAGCATAGTACATACAATGTACATAGCACCTACTTCTAGAGCACACAGCGTCTCAAAATTTAAAATAATTAACGGAAACGAAATAAATACCTGGTTTTTAATAAAAATAACTTTAATTTAGTACCTTTGTTACAAGGCAAAATAAGAAAGATGAACTTGACAGTAACGAGGTACGTAGCTGGTTGCAATAACCTTAGGTTAGTCTAGACAGTCAGCTTATTCTAGATTATTTTTCATTTTTTTGGTTGAAGAAAGAACAAAATAAACAAGAAATATGTAGCAAATATAAAATTAGATTATTAAATTATTATTAAATTCGTGGCAGTGAATTAAAGATCTGAAGAACGAACGTAACAAATTATAGCAATCAATCTAACAAGTTTTATAAACCGACAGTAGATGCCGTTGCGTAGTTTTCAACATGGTAACCTCGCACATTGATTGAAAAAAATGTTATCAGGCGAGCATAATGTAAAAGATTAAGAAAATACAATGCTTGCCTTTGTCACCAAGCGCTTTGAACAAAAAGAGATGCACTACTTGAATTATTCGTCTAAAACTTACGTTCTTGGTAATAGCATTTTAAAAGATCTTTTTTATGAAGTTCGATTAATTCAACTACTGAAGTATAACAAAATGCTATATACCCTAATTTTCTCTACACGCAGCTTTACACTCACGGAAAAATATGAAATAGACAGTACCTCGGTTGTAGCCGTAAAACTCCACTCTCATAGAGATATGGCTGTACCACGTGACTGGGTGAACGCGTATGGAGCGAGCGTACAGCACCGGGCTTAGCGCGTTGTACACAATAGTGTTTCTGTCATTATTACCTTGGAACACCTGGTAAAAAAGGGACGAAAAACAACATTAGTAGAAAAGCTCGCACGTAAAAAGGGAGGAGTTTTTCAAAGTTTAATTATTGATCTTTTTAACCTTTTCAGCTCCAGCCAGATTATCAAATCTTACTTCTCCTTACATAACTCAATAGAAATAGGTCATTTTGTAAAGAAAAATGGAAATCGATCAAACATAAAAACTAACAAAGATGAAAAGCAAAATTCTCCTAACTGGCAACATGAAAAGTATGAGTTCTAGTTGGAAGATTTTATAATTACACGATTTGATGTATTTGGGGCTGAAAATGACAAACAAGATTTTATTTTTATAAAAAAGACATTTTTTTAAAAGATAGAACGCTTTTAGATGATTTCTTCTTATGCATGAATGTCAAAATTTGTTAAGTCTTTACAGCAAAAAGGCTAAGCGATATCTGGCGGGTATTACTTTACAGGACAACCGGAAGAGTAAAAAAGGTTTTCAATAGGTAGAGTTGTGACTTACTAAAACGCAGTCTAGTCTTGGAAAAACAAAATTTAAGGCCCCTGGGACTTCCATAAACCTTTACAAAAGCGCATGTTTCACATTCAATTGCAGCATGTCAAAAATGTTCTAATGCGCCTATAATAGACAACGAAAAAGTTTGTCTACCAAAGGGAAAAGTAACTGAGGCAAGCGGCCTACCTTACGAATGGGAACGTATTTAACACCCCGACTGTAACTCAAAGTGTATGTCTTGACCCACTGGTTGGCTTCATATCTGCCCTGGGTGGCAACTCCTGTGACCTTGGATATCGGTCCAAAGTCCACCTTAAAATTAACAAAAGGTCTTCATATGAAACAAAGGAAACCATGTTTCATTGTGCAGATGCACTTAGCTCTTGATCTGAGGTCCTTCAGCTGCTTTGTAGATATTGAACCTAAAATATCCCGGCTGGGGGGCGGAATAGTTCGCTAATCACAGATGAAGTGGATTACTAGATATCAATCCACAGTGGTGTCTGCACCAGGGTCAGCGGTACGCAAAACCATAACCATAGCAACTACAGAGTCACTTCATATTAAACCATGTCTTACGGTTCAAACAAAATCGTTCAGCTCTACTACATGTCAAAATCTAAGAAGCATTTAATTTTTTAACAACAATTTCTCTTTCTACTTCTGTGAGTCTCATTTGCCTTTACATACTTCATTGCTTTCATTCAAATTTAATCATCAACCATCGTAAGAATTGTAACAAGTTGAAACAATTCATTTTTATCATCAGTTAGAAATAATGGGTTCATTTCTACCTGAAACCATAACAAAAAGTTTAGAATATCGATCTTAAATAAACAGAAAAGAAAACCAAAATCTTTGTTTCGATATCAATTTTGACTGAAAGTACAATCATAAGTCCTAACTTTGCAAAAACGTTCACAAATAATTCAACTTGCCGGAAGTAAAGAAGCAATTCTGCTTAAGCTGTCAAAACAATTTCAGAAAAAAGCTGAGGGCGAAGTTTGCCCTTACTTTGAGCAGGCAGTTGACGTTAACATAACTTAGTTTTCAGCAGCATACCTGTAAGAACTGGCGTCGGTTGTTATAGCGAGAGCACCACGCCCCAGTCCCTCCGCTGTTCCTGATATTCAAACGGGCACGGTGGGGTCCATGGTTGTAGTTGTACATAGAGGATGCTTTCAAACCTTTGTTCGGAATGCGACCGTCCTCAACTCCGATAGGAATCTCGTCAAGGGCTAATTGAGGTAACAATAACCTTTGCTTAGATATAAGCACGTAGGGAAAACATGGTTGTAAAAAGTACAATATGCATTGTTAAAACGCATTTTCAAGTGTGAAGAGGGATATTCGAACGACTCTTCAATTTTGCAATTTGAAGTAAAGCAGAAGGGCAAAGGTTGTTTCCTAAGCACCTATAAACAATGTGCCTCAAACTCAAACGAAAATCTCTTTGTTTTGCAAAATTTAGATTCACAACTCGTGTACCAATAGTTAATTTTTGGGAAGTCAGGATGGTCGAGCGGTTAGCGCTCGTGCCTCCCACCCCTGTGGAGCCGGGATCGAGTCCTGGTTTGCGCATGTGGGCTGAGATTTGTCAATCTCAATCTGACTCCGAGGGTTTTTCTCCGGGCTCTCCGGTTTTCCTCCCTCAACAAAACCGACACCTAGCTAATTCTATCTGGCTGTAGAGCTGTGCTCCGAGGCCATGCATGGGCCGTATAGCGGCAGCAATATGCGCCTTAACATGCTTTCGGTCCGACCTCGTAGAGCTGCGTCCTTCGCAATTCAGTCCATGACTGCAAGTAAGGGCGATTAGCTCGTTAGATATTATTATTATTATTATTAATTTTAAAAACGTTGCGAAATGTGCTCGTAACTTTACTAGTGACGATGGGCTTTTACCTCTAGTTGCCAAATAATTTGGATTATAGAAGTAACGGTTTATTAAAACTCTTTATTTACGCCCGATCTTTACCAATAAGGGGAAAAAAAAGTACCGAAACAATTGTCATTTGTGATTTTTTCAGGGTTACTCGAGAAACAAAATTGGAGGACCTTTCGGTGATATTCAAGGCTATGAAAAAACCGACAGCACTATCTGTCTTGTTTCTGTTCACACAATGAACGTTTGATAACAAAGGAGAATAACTACAAAATTTTGACATGCCGTTTTTCAACAGTCAAAAAAATTGCTCCAATACTGTCGAATTCACCTACCAAGAGCACATCCGTACAGCTCCACTCTCATGGCAATGTGGCGGTACCATCCTCGTGGGTTGATACGAACAAAGCGAGCGCGCATTGTTGGAATCAAGGAGTAGAACACCACGCTGTCTCGGTTTCTGTTCGCTTGGAAGAGCTGTAAAAGGGAGAACGCGTTAGTGTAGGAAGCACAACTAAAAAGACTAACTTTGACAAACAGGATAAGACACTGACTGAAAGTTTGCTACGAGGGTATGCCAGAGAAAGACTACACGGCTGTTGAAGAATCTAGGATTTCTCTTTGCAGAGCCATGACTGGAGTTAAACGTCGCAAACCCTTCTTCGATTGTCCGGGATTCTTTGTCATCTGTCTCTAAATCAAGTGCCAGGAAGAATCGATCACGGATAGTTGAGATTGGGTTCAATTACATAAACAAAGCGAAGACTTAGAACAACGCTATGATTGTTACCAAATAACCACAAATACAATCAGCACCTATGAATCTGGCAACGATGGTCACCACGACGAACAAAGACCATGTGACTAAACGTTACAAAAGCCACAGCCGCGACTGAAATGAGAACTGAAGCTGAAATGAAAACTAAAGCTACAGCCATGAGTTAAAACGACTAACACAATGCCTCACCTTGTTATTCGAGTTGTGCTTGTAGTAAGAATAGTGCACGCCATCTATGCTTGACATCAAGTAATAGCTTGTCACCCACTGACTAACACCTGGTCGACCTTGGGTTGCAATCTTGATAATCTTCGACACTCGCCGAATGTTTATCTGCAGCCACTGATAGTGGTTGTTGTAGCGTGCGACCCAGGCCCCCTGGTAGCGGCCCATGCGGCGCGCGTACAACCTGGCCAAACGAGCAGCATGATACTTGTCCCACTCCGATGAAGCAGATATGGCGTTGTTCTTGATGCGTCCACTCTTCATTCCAAACGGACGGTTGCAGACGTGACCTGTCAAGGGTACGTTTTGGATAAATGTTTAAAGCTACCCAAACGCTACACAATTATAATAAATACAATAAGAGAAATACAATAAGAGTTGAGGTAAAATACCAGGAATAGTTTTATAAAAACACGTCTTTACTACATTTCTATTCCTATTAACATTTCCTGGTTAACTTAAAAAACTAAGGAGAAGGTGCTGCATTTGCTAACATCTGCAAAGAGACTGTCGCGTCTTCTCGGATTAGGACGTGAAAGCGTAGGCCCCGAAGCGTCGACAGAACACGAAGGCAACTCGAGTCCTATGCCTGTTCTCCACTAACTCATCGGGTCAAAAATGCTTCTAGGGCTTTTCGAGGCCCGAGTAACCAATCACTTTTTCTATCATTTCTCTTACCATCCGTAACAGGTAGAATTTCTCTCAGAGAAAGATAGCTGATCACAGAAGTCGTCCTTTCTCACCTTTGGTCAATCCATACAACTCAACTCTCATTGAGATGTGGCTGCGCCACTGTCTTGGGTAAATACGGAAGTATCGCGATTTAATCGCCCGTCTAAGTGTGTTGATAACCACGGTGTGTCTGTCGTAGTTTCCAGCAAACAACTGAAAGATGAAAGCACGACATGCTCAGCCATCACTTCACTTATTATCATCCAACTCACTCAAACATCACTAAAGTCAGTGTTACCACTGATTACTATAAACGACAGATCACCTACTTCTTTGTGATAGCTGGCTTGATCATAACCACTAAAACTTGAAATTACTTGCTCATTTCAATTAAGTATGCATCATTTTTTGCTCCAACCAAGATTGGACTAGAGGCAATGTTTTGATTTGCATAGTAATTATGATTACCATAGTTATCTTCGCTGTATCATAGTTCATAATCTGAAAGGAAAAAAGGGCCAAAACATACCCGGATGCGTCGGCTCTCCTGATAGGGAACAAATCTTCTTCCAGAATTACTGTAGCCAAGGGTGTACCGCGTTACCCACTGGTCAGCGTTGTATCGGCCTTGAGTTCCAACTTTGTAAACAGTTCCCATGTTTCCAAGGTCAATCTGGAACCACTGTTTCCTATTAACAAAAAGATGGGTGAGTAACCATACAGCAGAGCCCAGTTGTTCAAAGGCCGATTAGCACTGACCCATGGTTAAATTTCTAACCTACACTTTTATGCTGCGGAATTGACAAGTAATTTCCGTGGAAAATCTAAACAGTATTTTGTATGGACCATACGCCTTTCCTTAGAGTAGAAATCACTGCTGGACTTTTGGCTTAACCCGGGGTTAATGTCAACCCGCCTTTGAAAAACCTAGCCTTGATGAAGTTAAAAATGCCACGCAAAGCAAAACTGCTTCAAAAAGTGAATGTTAATTCTTTGACTGATAAAAAGCAGTTAAATCGAGTCTTGCAAACAAAAATTTACTGTCTGCTAGTCAATAAGGTTACCGCTGTCCATCTTGACAAGGTGTCTGTTTCATTGTGAGTTCAAAAACCAGATTTGACCAAGATTAGCTATGAATTTACGTAATGCGATAGCTCAATGTATACTAGAAAAGGCACACCAGATATCTGCAATAATAATTGAGTCAAGGAATGTTTGTGTGTGTGGTAAGGGTGATTCCGCAAAACGTTAACAGACAGTTCGACATTTTGTTTTTAGAGAAAGATGGAGAAATCAAGGTTAAAAATAAATATCCTAAACACATTAGCAATATCGACATGTCTAACCTGTTGTTGTAGCGCGAAATCCAGGCACCATAGTCTCGCCCACTGCGGATGTGGTTAAGACGACCTTGGTGCGGTGCATATTGTGTGTTCCATCGTGATGAAGCGCTAAACGCCATATCAGGGAGGCGCCCATCCTCAACACCGATTGGTATGTCACTCTTAGCTGAAAATAGTAAAGAAAAAAATAATAACCAAATCAGAAGGATAATGGCTATAACTGGGGAGAGCTTGAGAAAGAGTGCAAGACCGAAGGTGAAATCTTTAGTCCATGGCCTACGCTCCAGCTAAGGGGGCTTTTTAAAAGGCTTTAACTAGTTAAGTAAAAACCAAAGCTTTGTTGAGCCTCGTGTTTCATTAGCTTGGAACTTTTCTCTGTTTTTCTTAGAATACACTCATAATAATATCAAGAAGAAGAAGAAAAAGAAGAAGAAGAAATAAAAGAAGAAGTAGAAGAAGAAGTAGAAGAAGAAGAAGAAGAAAAAGAAGAAGAAAAAGAAGAAGAGAAAGAAAAGAACGAAGAAGGAGAATGATAACAATAATAATAAAAAGAGAGAAGAATGGCAAAACATTGAAAGTTCTTTTCAACTGTAACAACATATCAAGTTGTAAGGAGTCATAAAGGTTTAAAAAAATGGAACTATAATCGCTGAACTTTTAAAATGCTAACACTCTGCACGCAAATGAGTCCGCTACATCCGGGAAAACACTTTACTAAACATACCTGGCCTGAAACCATAGAGTTCTACTTTCATCGAGATGTGTCGGTACCAGCCCTTAGGATGAATCTTTACAATGCGGGCAATGATTGGTGGAGTTAGAGCCCTGGTAACGATTGAGCTTCGGTCCCTATTTCCTGTGAAATACTGAAATTATAGAAAGAAGTTTTATGTTAATGAGAGTTTTTGTTTTGATTCAAAAGTTTATGACAACAACTGTCATTCAAATGCAATATGTTCATCGTTTCCGGTTTAACCTCTCAAGCCAGTCCAATTACAACCAACATGTATAAGGGTTTTTTGGTGCTGGAGAAACCGTAGTGTCTTCTTATTACTTTCAAAAAAAGGTAACAGAAGGTTTTACATAATTAGTTATTACATATTCGTTCTTTTTTTGTTTTTGCAACTAATCTCTTTTATCTAAATTAAAATATACAACAGACTGCCACAAACCCATCTAAAAATTACAAATTTAACTACCTTTTACATATTCTTAAATTTTCAACTTCTCTAAAATCGTTTTTTAAAACCCGAAGGTTTTCCCAAATCTATATCAACTCGAAAAGAATTGCCAAACTCACTCACGGTCATAAAATATATTCTTACCTTAATGTTGCTATTCCTCCTGTCGCGGTAGAACCAGTAATGGCTGCCATCTTGACTGTAAGACACAATGTATCTCGTCACCCATTGGTTGGCAATCTTGCGTCCTTGAGTTGCAATCATGGTAATCTGTACAACCCGTCGAACATCAATGGCTATCCACTGATTGTGGTTGTTGTGTCTGGCGGACCACCCTCCCATGTAGCGGCCACGACGGATATTATTCAGTCGCCCGCGGTACGGACCATGATATTTGTCCCAGCTTGATGAGGCTGAGATCTGTTTGTTTTTGATACGACCGCTCTGCACTCCTAAGGCCTTGTTTCCAATTCGAAGCAATTCTGTAGGGACCAAAACGGCAGTGAATACACGAGTTTAGTCCTAATATAAGACTAGTGGACATCCGTTTCCAGACTTTCAAATCTTCAACAAAATGTTAAAATCTTGGGATTTTTAATTACTTTAAAACCAGATAACTGTTTATTAGCAAGATAGTTGCTAACTATTTACTAAGCTTGTTGTTTTAGAGAAAAAGCTAACTAATGTCAACAGGTTTGATTATTAAGATCAACTATAGTCTTGATTCAGAAAAAAAAATTAAGCGTGAGTCAGAAATGTTTTTGCCCAAAACATACGATCAAAGAAAAATGTAGAATCACTTTCATCTGAGGTGACTCTTCAGAAAAGAATACACGAACCTCTCTGATATCCATAAAGTTCGACTCTCATCGAGATGTGACTGTACCAGGCCTTGGGATGGAATCGCACGTACTGTGCTATAAATGGTCGCTTCAATCTGTGGTAAACCACAGTATTCCTGTCTTTGTTGCCGCGGAAGAGCTAAAAATTGAAAAAGAAGTCAATCAAGAGCTAATAAATCCAGGGTTAAAAATAGCTGCCGGCTTCCGGGAATTGCCGGCAAATTTGCGATCCTTATGGAAAATTTCATTTTCAGTTGCAATTTAAGATAAAGTGATTCCATGAAGGGGGAATCAGAAAAAGAATAGCTGCTTGTAATATCAGAGATAAACTTGATTTCATCATCTCAAAATGACTGCAATTGAGAGACAAGAAGCATTAGTTTTCATCGTTGCTACAGGTTATGTACAATTTGTTCATGCCGAAACAGCCGGACAAAATAATGGCCTACATTGAGCAGCCTACAAAATAAGGCATGTTTTCAGAACGTCATTTTGAACCCTGCGAATTATAAATTATAAACTACTTCATTATTAACAAACGTATACAACTCTTTTCAACAAAAGAGCTTTGAATGAAAGGAGTAAAATTAATATCAATTCTATATATAAAGATACAAAAACTTTTAGCATAGTTTTACAAGAAATTTAAGTGACAGTTAAAGTTCAATTTCATACAAACCTTGAACCTTCGTCCTTTCTCTTTGTACGCCTTAAACACGGTGCCAAGACTGTACGACAGCATATATCTGGTAACCCACTGATTCGCATCTCTCCTTCCCTGAGTGGCAACATCAGTGATTTTGCCGACATAGCCAAGATCAATCTGGAGCCATTGCTTAGCGTTTTTAATCCTTGAGCTCCACGAACGAATAGAATGTAATCGACCGAAGTAAGAAGCCAGGCCGTTGTTATAGAAGGTAGATCCGCGAATCTGACCTCTTGGTATTCTACCGTCTTCCACACCGAGAGGTTGTCTTCCATTCCCTATAATCGGTTTATTTTATTGTAATTAGAAATTTGTAATAATTTTTGACGTTACATTTCCACGATATTCCATGACAAATTCAAAATGACCGCACTACGCCAAAAGAAGTGTTCTGCTTCAAGATCAAAAATCAAAATCATTCAAAAAACAATTAAAGTCCCTATCAAGCTTATTTTTTTTTCTTTTTGGATTAAAACTGTTGTCATCTATGAACTCAAAATTCGAATAACCAAAGAAAATTACCCCGTCTAAGTATGATTTTTAATACAAAAAGATGGGAATTGGCGTAGCAGCAGTGAGTTATGTGTTTAAAAAATTTCATTTCTGTTAAAAAATGTCATAAAATTTTTATTTCAAACAATTTAAGGGAATAATTCATAGATTAAAGTTATAACAATGTGTCTATTGTTGCCAGAATTGAATTTTTTGAGATAAAAAAGATTGTCTCTGCTTCATGCCTGGTGCTACGGCATATACCTCCTGTTACGTCATCATTGCACGCTTTCAGTCTAAAATATTTAACAGGAACGGTGAGAAAAGGTTTTATTTTGGAAAACTACTTTTATCAAAGGGTTATACTTCCTCTCCTGGAACTTAAAAAATGAGCTTGATAGGGACTTTGATAACCAAAGTGAATCAGGAAAACGTGACCAAAATATTTAAACCAATAGGAAACAGACCTGCAGCACAGCCGTAGAACTCAGCTCTCAGAGCAATGCGGCGATACCAGCCCTTGGGGCGAATACGAACAAATCGTGCTCGAAGAAGAGGGAAGAATCTGTAGGATTTGATGCTGTTTCTATCCCGATTGGCTTGGAACATCTAGTTAAGGAATTGTAAAATAAACGCTTTTCAATTCTTTATTGCCATTCAATAGTGATGGTGGGACAAGTTGCAACATATTTCGGACAACGCAATCACGTAATATATCACATGATCAGATTAGATGAATGAGGTTCTAGTTGGGCCGAAAAGTTTTCTAAATATCGGCAGTTGCTTTAGAACTTAAAGACTGGGAATTAAATCTTTGTTTTCAGTGACTAAGAATTGTTACTAATTTGATTAAAATCATATCTAAAAACATAAAACGTTTTTCAGCAGAGTGAAACACCGGTATGAAGTAATGAAGCAGTTCACTAATTATACCATTTATATAACGTTATCCTCATCACATATTCCGCATAACTGAGGAAGGAGAGTGTCTCCGAAAACGTTTTTTAACCAAAGTTTTAGGCCTGAATGGCACAAACTAAAGTTTTTTTTTATGATATTTCATCACAATAACCGTATATTTTGTCATCGTTACTATGATTACCAAATCTTCCTAATTCACCGCTTTTTTGCTGCCAATGAGGACAAGAGTTCTAGTATAGCTAACTTAATTCGATGCGTCTCATTGTCAATAATAACTGCTAATAAATAAAACGACTGCTTTTGGGTTTCTTCTATAGCCTTTTAAACTATTAACGCATCACGTTTTGGGCGCTACACATGAAAATTTAAGTTCTAAAACCCACGTAAATAAATGCGAGAAACCTTAATGTGCTATCGTCATCATTCTGGAAAACTACAGTATTACACTACTGATAACTGTAACGTTTTATAGGAATTATGATGGTATGAAACTTACGTAGTTATTGCCGTTTGATTTTACATATACGAAGTGCGCGCCATCGGTGCCATACTGAAGATAGTACCGCGTCACCCATTGGCTCGCATCTTGTCTGCCTTGAGTATCAATCTTGGTGATTTTCATTGGTCGACCAAAGTCCACCTGGAACCACTGATAAGTGTTCTGATTGCGGGCTACCCAACCACCAGCTCTACGTCCAAAGCGTTTTGTATTAAGCCGTCCTTGCCAGGGAGCTTCAAGAATACTCCAGTAGGATGAAGCAGAAATACCACGGTTCCTTACACGGCCATTTGACAGTCCCAGGGGTTTGTCGCAACGAACACCTATAGAAAACACGGGTAAGCGAGATCGAGTTAGCAGGCTTGCCACAGATTTTCAGTTTTAAAGATGCATGATTTTCTTTGTCTTCCCTGCAGTGGACCATATCAACCGGTTAAACCTGTACATGCATGTGCTTTTCTTTCCAGAAGACTTTGGAACCAGAACAGTTTATTCGTAAAATTAAAAGATAAACTTTTGATATAACTTAGCGGCAGATTTTTAGGTTACAAGTTCCCACTCTTACAATTAATTTGATTTAATTACAAAGATGATATGTATTTTTTTTTAGAAGAAGCTCAGTTGTTTATTGAGTAGCCTTCGGAGCTAAAGGTCTCCAGTTCGATTCCCGGTGACTGCACGCTTGTTTCGACTTTCCGTAGCTGAGGCTTTGAATACCCTCAAAACGGAACATTGATCAATGGAGGGGGTAAAGGGTAAATGGCTTCAAATGATAACGGCACTCACTGAGAGCTGAAGGAACTACCGACGCGAAACAACGTTACCTTTACCTTTAACTATTTAAAACAACGACATTATGAACTGTTGTCGCTGCTGGTCACACTATATCAGTTGGCTCTGAACCGCGTAAAATAGCATCACTGCTCTGTTCCAAGCTCACACACTTTATCTATGGCGGTATTGTGTACAAGTATTATAATGAACACTTGCTTGCTCCACCAAAATAAGTTTCACGATTCTGCTACGAGATATGGTGATGTTCCTAAACTTCAATGATCAGGAAAAAAACTTAGTGACTTTTCAAAGTTCTTACAGTTTTTCAAAATGCCTCGACTTTAGTTGAAACAGTGACAGCCTTTGAGTTGAGGGTTGATACACATAGTTGGCAAAGAAATTCCACATTTTGCTAAAACAAAAAACCAAGATGCTGGTTGTTTAGTAACGTACCGATTACACATCCGTAGAATTCAGCTCTCATCGAAATCCAGCTTCTCCATGCGACGGGATGAATCTTTACATAACGCGCCAATATCGGCCTCAAGAACCGGTGTTTCACGATAATGTGTCTATCGTAGTTTGCATCGAACACCTAGAAAAGAGTAAAAGGTTGTGACTACAAATTCCAAGATGTGTAAACAAAACAGGTTAAAAAGCGATTTAGTAAATCAGTTTAACCCAAAGTCAAGGCTTTACTTTAGGAAAGTGGTTTGCAACACGATTTGGACAGTTTTAGCAGTAAGATATGATCATTTCTTACATTAACCCTTTCCCCATAAGGCATTTGTCAACATCTAAACTCTTCTTATAGTA
>JAOBAT010060908.1:0-25462 GCA_026413305.1 Hydrozoanthus tunicans | reverse complement strand
TTTTGGGATCAGTTCCTGGTCCAACAAGATTAGCAGCGTTTTGGGATCAGTTCCTGGTCCAACAAGATTAGCAGCGTTTGGAGAAAAACCCTCGGAGTCAGATTGAGATCGACAAATCTCAGCCCACATGCGGAAACCAGGATCCGATCCCGGGTCCACAGTGGTGGGAGGCACGAGCGCTAACCGCTCGGCAACCCTGGCTCCCCTAAAGGCAACCCTTGAGGCCTCACGGGTCAGAAGAAACTTTATAACTTCAACTAGACCCTAAAGTAGTAGGGTGAGCGAGTGTTAGCACCCATGGACAATTGTTTCTGTGTTGATGGCAAAGAAATCCAATTTAGAGAGCAAACAAGATCGAGTTCTTCTTCAGCCTCTCAACATCCAGTCCAGCGCCGCAGTTAGTAGTGGCCACGTTTACAATTTCGAAACTGTACTGTGGTTTTCAATGAAGGACAGGCTAATATTTTTTCTTGATTTCCATAATCTTAATGTCAGTGAAAACGCTGAACAATTCATGGCATTTCATACTTCCTAAACTTTTCCGCATATAGCATGAGTTTTGCCATTTTTTTCTTTAATCCACCTTCGGTTGAAGTTATTGAGCTTTTATGCACTTTTCTCAAAGTTTTACAATACTGATCTCATTCGGGGGTGGAAGCGGAATCTTTTCAGTATGACAATTCGTGATTCCCAGATATTTTTTGACCAATGATTCATGATTCATTTATAGAACTTCTTCATGATTCATGATTCATTTATAGAATTTTTTCATGATTCATGTGATTCACAGCCTGCAAGAAGATGTGATTCATGATTCCTTCACATTTTTTAGCCGTGATTCATGAATCATAATTGATTCAAGATTCCGCTTCCAACCTCGGGTAATTACTTTGTGTAGGCAAATCACATTATGGTCCTATATATGCAAATCGTATTATGGTCCAATATATTTATAGCAACAAAATCACATTATCACACTATGGTCCCATTAACGTCCCTGTACAATCATTAACCTCTTAACAACCCAAAACAGGCATTAACGCTCATTGAAGCCGGTTTTTAATCAAACGTGGAGTTTTGAACAATGAATCGAAAACCAAGCTTGGTTTAAAAGGTTTGAAATATATTTTTACTTTTGTTTCCTTGTTCACAGCTCTAATTCCACTCTGGACTGTATTAATCTTAATGATCGTCTATTCAGTTTCTTTGATCGACTATTCCAGTCTACTCGATACAGTTTCACTTAATGTTCATAGCAATATCAAAACACTTACTCATTTCTCTCCATTTTTCGCTTCAATATGACCTCGTGTCGCATCTCTCAAAAACTAGACAAAAACCGGTTATTCAAGTTCAGAATTCAGTCACGCGCGAAAGGCGTGATTTCAATTTCACAACAAGGTTTACTTCTCAGAAATAAGAAACTTTGAAGAAAGTGTTTTAAGCGTGTGAAATGTGACATGCTTTCTTGACTAAACTGAATTAAAAATAGTACTGAATAACCGTAAGCTGTAATTTGTCTGCCATGGTATTAAAATGTAATCAAACAAAGGCTTCGGAAACTATCAGAATTTTGACATCGCACAATAGAAATTATTTTTTCATTTTTCCAGTTAACCGTATTTGATTACACATACTTATTTGCATTTCGGTGCGCAGATCTCTGAATACAAAATGTGAGGTTTGGGATTCGATCCCTTGCTTTTTCGTGTGGCCTTATTTCACCGTCTATTGACAGGAAAGTTAAGCAACTGGTCTAGTAAAAGAAGCGACCCGCTGCTTTAGATTTTATATGCGCCCCCCCCGGGGGGATACTCTCTATATTGGGATGGTAGGTATGAGCGTCGTATTTTTTAGGAGTAAAAATTGCCAGTCCGGTATTTTTAGGGGTTGTTAAACGAAATCCTGCAGTGTTAAAGGAAGAACCTGGTATTTTTTAGGGTTTAAAAACGTGAAGCTGTTGGACTGCTTGCAGTCCCGCGTTTTAGCAAACGTGCCTACCGAACATGAAGTAAATACAAAAGTTCGCCTTCGGCGTTTTTCTTTTTTTTCTCTTTTTTTGTTGTTGCGATTTTAGCTTTTACTGCACGTCACGTTCGGCGCAACAAGAGGGAACTTAACGCCAACCCGCTAGCTACCCAGGAAAAATTTTCAGATTTCAATTAGTATTTTTTA
The DNA here is from genome assembly GCA_026413305.1 of Hydrozoanthus tunicans. Lineage (NCBI taxonomy): Eukaryota > Metazoa > Cnidaria > Anthozoa > Zoantharia > Hydrozoanthidae > Hydrozoanthus > Hydrozoanthus tunicans. The sequence goes on along the minus strand of JAOBAT010060908.1, from coordinate 23,287 downwards.
GGGTAATTTTAAAACCGAGAGGTATTTTTTAGGGTAGAAAATGTTTATCCCTTGGTATTTTTAGGGTATTTGGGAATCTTTCCGACGGTCATCCCTACCCTTTTGACCCCGAAGTACCCCCCCTGGTGTTACCTGCCTAAGCAAACTGATATTGATTAATTGATTGGTTGATTGATTGCATAACACAAGTGATCCTCGGTGGTTAGTGACGTTGATTGTTCTTGCACCATTTGCAATATAAGCCCTTGTATAAGTTTTATATCAAGCGAACTGAGACATTGCTGCAGAAGAGCAACTAGAAAAAGTTTCCTTACAGAACGCACGGCTCTCGAAAAGCTTAAACAGTAAGTAAACATTTTGATTCTTCTGTAACCCATTAATTGATAGGAAACTGATTTCACGCTCTGATAAAACTCACACATATATACATATATACTGAATATAACGTATTTAACGGATGCTGTGCTGTACCATATCTAACAAAGTCAACCAAAACGAAGCTTGAACAAAATGATATAGCTTCTGATCAGTTAATTGGTAGGGGATCTTAATTGTTCTCTTTTTCTAAAGTTAACTTACAGCTTTAATTATCAATACTAAAGGAGTCTGAGTCGCCAATATTTCTTAAAATTAAAGAAAATCTTTGATTTGTTAATTGGTGTCTTAATTGTTGTTTTCCTATTCTACAGTTAATTTACAGCTTTTGACATACTAAAAGAATATATCCAGCAGTTTTGTTAATGTTTGTTAGTAGTAAAGATGAGTATTGAATAACCAATCGCTATATTTCTATCTTATTTTCCATTTTACTAGTATTCCCATAAAAACCAAAGACGTTTACGGTTATTTTATAAAAGTTACGAGTCATAGCTAATAATGAGTATGACATCATTTGAAAGTAAAGGGATTAACTAGGTCGGCAGTTTGAGGCTAAGAGAAATCGTGATGTTGAACTCTTGTGGTTTCCTTTCAACTGCACGTTTATGCAAGATTCTCTCAAGTTCATACCCAGATCCCCCACTATTTATAACACGGTCGTTGTTGGCTTCTGCCCAGGCCTTGGCAGAGTCAAAGTGCCTATTAAAGCTTAGGCCAACACAGCGAACGAACTTGTGTTTACAAAAGTAAACGCAAAAGAGCGAAAACTTTGATCACCTTTTACCCTGATGGTTGCAACAACCGAATCTAGTTTAGAAGAGGCAATATATGTTTCCTCTCCCGGAGAGCTGGCGTCAGAAAAGAAGTAGCGGCTTTTTCGGTTATTTTGAAACGGTTTTGTTGCTATTAATTGAATTTAACAGAGGTTAAAGAAAGCCTTTTTTTCATAATCAGCCAGAACTTGTACGAAATCGTTTCAAATTCTCAATAATAAGTACGGAAAGGATTTGACCTTAATTTCTCTTGCTTTCTCATGTTATATATACAAATTAAAATATATATATAAAAACCCTTTAACCAATTTCGACGCAAACATGGTTACAATACTAGATACAAGCACTCTTTTAGAAACACGTGTTTTCATCAGATTTTTGAAGTTCAAAAAGAACCAAAAGTATTTAGAACATTCTAAGACTTCTGTGAGGGAAGGGAAAAGTTAAAACTTAATTAGCATTATCAAATCTCATAAATAAGTGAACAATTCTAGAGCCAAAATCATTGACCCCGGCAATTAGCAATACCTCGCTAGAACAAACTTTACATCGTTAGCCATATGTATTCTTTGCATTAGAAAACACTATAAAAAATTCAGATTATACGCGCACTCTGGTTGGTTGTAAGTGTATTTGCGTTTACCTGTGTAAAAATGACTAGTTTTCTTTTATATAAAAAAAAAGCTACCGTGTATGCACAGTCTAACTTAATCCTCAACGTGTTTTTCTTCTTCAGATTTCTAATTTTTTCCATTTCCTCTTTAAATTTTTGGGCGAATCCTGACTGTTACAAAATTATGTCATTGACGAAATCGTTTTATTTGTCGTGTTTGATACAAAACAGAAGCTTGTCAACAACAGACAACTAGCCTGTAAGAAACATCCACCTGGCCGATAAAAAAAGCCTGTTGTGCTGTTTTTGTTTTACAGAATAACCAAGAATAAAGAAAAAAATGCACCTCATGAATCTGCAGGGAGCATTCCTCCTGCTGTTTAGCATACACGTTTTACAAGTACTTGCAGCACCTCCAACTAGTTTCATGAAAGGCGATCGTTATCCCGACAAAGATGAGGTGGAAGTGTGCGGCGAAATAAGAGATTATATTGAACGAGACTCAGGGCGATACCGTAAGATTCTTGTACGTAACAACAACGACAACATAGAATACCTGAATGAAGACTGCCGTCGAATGACCTCGCGTGGCAAGGGCAAGGTTGACGTGTTGGACTCAAAAGTTAGAAATAAATGGGGAGTCAAGTTAAGAGTGATTCTAGCATGGACGGATCAAAGATTAAACCAAACATCCCTACACTATGAAGGTATGTTAGAGGCGAAAGCAACAATGATCCCTTTTCTCACATGTTTAATCTAAATCAAAGCCAGGGTATCCTTTGATTTGGTGAGTTTTGAGAGGGTATAAAACATTCAGGAGAGTCAAAATTAAATATGATGACAACAACAACAACATTTTATCTACCAATGTTTACATATATGTAATAAATGATATTTTTTTTTCACATAGTTGGTCGCTATGGCTAAAGATAATTATAACACAGGGTTAAAAACGCCAAGTGACCATTTTGCCTAAAAGTAAATGTATCAGGTACCCCTAAAGCAACAATAGATTGCTGCCTAAAGGGTAGCATGGAAAGTAGTAAATGGTCAGGTAAAATAATAATAAATATAAAATAATCAATAGTAAAGTTACAGATATACACATACATATGCTTCAAAGAGTCACAGAATACTACCTTGTATTAAATGGACAAATTCATGTGAAAATCGTGATTAGACGGAAGTTTGAAAAGTTAATTAGATTGGTACCCTTAAGTAAATTATTCTTGAAATAAGCCTTTCGCATACTGCTTCTTTTTATTTAAAGTCCTTATCAAGCTTAGTTTTTTACTTTTTGGATTAAAACTGTTGTCATCTGTGAACTCAAAATTCGAATAACTAAAGAAAATTTCCACGTCTAAGTATGTTTTTTTAATGAAAAAAAGATTGGAATGTAAATTTTGACCGAGCAGGCCTGAAACTGGTAACCTGTGACGGAGCAGCAGGTGAGTTATGTGGTTTTTGTTTAAGAATTAATTTCTGTTAAAAAATGTTATAGTATTTATATTTCAAGAGAATAAATCATTGATTAAAGTTGTAACAATGTGTAGCGAGAATTGAATTTTTTGAGATAAAAAAGATTGTCTCTGCTTCATGTCTCGTGCTACGTCATATGCCTCCTGCTACGTCATCGTTGCACGCTTCAATTCTAAAAAAATGAAACAGGAACGGCGAGAAAAGATTTTATTTTGAAAAATAACTATTATTAAAGGTTCTACTTTTCATCTGGAACTTCAAAAAATAAGTTTTATTGAGACTCTTGACAATGACCATAGGTGCACCGAAACGTCGGTTGTTTTCAGTAATTATTAATTCTATTATTTATATTGCTACCATTACTGTTCATTTTATTTGTTATCATTGTTACCATTATTATTCAATATTTAGGTCGAGCACTTCGTGTCCAGACCAATGACGGGGATAATGGAAAACTTGCTGAACTAGCAAAATTGGCTGTGGATTCTGGTTTTGATTGGGTGAAGTACGCGGGCGACACATACATACATGTCAGCGTTGTACGCGATGGTAAGTACAGATTTTGTGGTTTAAAACACGCTGTTAAAACCCCGGCAGCTACAAGTGCAAACCTCCAAAACACAAACCATTTAACCTTTTTTTGTAATTATTTCTTTATTTGTAACTTTAAAATGAATCTTTACATTTTGTGTATCGAACTAATTATTACATTTTGTGAACTGTACTTATTATTAATTACAATCTAAACATTTTGTGTATTGTACTAATTATTATTTACAATCTTGACATTTTGAGTATCGCATTAATTTTTTCATTTTGTGTGTTGCTTTAATTATTACAATCTTCACATTTTGTGTATCGCGCTAAATATTGCATGTTTTGTATTGCACTAATTATCACAATATCTTTCCAATCTGTATATCGCACTAATTACTACAAACTCTCGCTAGCAGTTCCAACCCAGCCTAATTTATGCTTATGCCCCTTTGTTAAAGACCCTGAGGAAAAACCACCAATGTACCAGTACCGATACGAATTTGAATTGTTAATCAGTCCCCTGAAGAAGAACAAGTGATACTGTTCGGAAATTTGGGAATTTTTAAAATATTTAATAGTTTTTAAACTTTTAACGCTTTTACACTTTTACAAATCAGTTTACACAGTTTTTAATAATTCTTATCATGAACCCCGATTACATCAATGGAAAGAAATGTATACCTATACTAATTTGTAATGTCGACTTTTAATCGATTGGATGAGCAAAACTGGTGCAGTCCAGTCTATAAACAACTTTCTATTTTTTCCCTCTTTTTGAAAATCATTAAAAAAACATCTCTTTTAAAGCGAAAAAGAAACTCTTAGTCCTTTTGTGCTATAAGAAACTATGTATATTTAGCTATAACGTAATTAACTTTCTTCTTTATCTTGTTTTAGTTTACCCAACGGCGGTTGATCTAGCGTTCATACTTGACAGCTCTGGCAGTGTTGGTGACCGGAACTTCGAAAGAACGAAAAATTTGGTCAGGGACGTGATCGATTTCTTCACCATCGGGCCAAATGCAACCCGGGTCGCGGTTGTAACCTTCTCAACATTCCACACTCTTGAGTTTAACTTAGACAGATACTCGACTAAAGCAGAACTGAAACAAGCTGTATCAAGTATCCCCTATAGAGCAGGTTGGACCTTCATGGCCGCTGCAATTGATTTCACTAGAACCACGGTACGAGAGAACGCATTCTTAAGCCGGGGACACAGGCAATTTTATATGCCAATCACTGCGAATTGGCAATGTTCGCTTAAATGGTCTCCTAATGCGATAGCGACGTTACAGCGACTGACGTATAAAATTGCCGATGTGTCTCATGTCAGATACAACTGAGCAATTAAAATGCGTATGAAGGGAAAAAATTTCTATCATCAGTGGTGAAACCTTGCTAAAATGAGGAATAGCGGTGAAAAAATGTTGTCAAAATCTTTTATAGTTCTTAAGATAATAACATTTAATGACGCCACGAGTTGGTTAGGTTGTTTTGGTATGGATTAATTTGCATTCCGATAATCCATAACTTTTTGATGAATTTAAGCCAAGCTTGAACTGATGATCTATCTACCTCGAGAAACCCCAGCTGCCCAACTTTGGCTTAAACAAACCCAAAGCTTGTGGATTGGCATGCAGCAGATTTTTAAAAAATACAAACTTGTAAACCAATAAACTCAATTTGTTTAAAATTCTTATTTTACACCACGTTATTTCCAGTTATCTCTTAAAACCCATCCGTGTGTTAAGACTATCCTCTTGCTACACCTTTCCCTCTTTCCGCCCAAAACTGGCCAAAACAGTTTTCAAACTGTATCTTCAAACCTTGTAAAATTTTTCCTTGCCTTCTTTGAATGGGGTCGGCCAAACTCAAACTGAACGCCAATAATAATCAACTTACGTATGTTCATCCGTATTTACCTTAACTTAGACTTCCATCTAGATTTGGAAGAATGTGATACAACTTATGACAGCTGTATTTCAAACTCCAAGTCCAACGCCTGAACGGAATAAATTGAGCTTATTGGTGTTACAAATTTGCTTTTTGTTTAAAAGCATCTGTTGCCAATCCATTAACTTTGGGCGTGTTCAAGCCAAAGTTGGGTTGCTGGGATACTCGAGGTAGATAGAACGGATTTGATTAAACGAGTACTCCCTTGTAAATTGCAAGTTCAAAAGAGAATAGAAAATAAATTATTGGCTTAATTGCGAAACGTTGCAGGTGTTCTCGATTGCTCGTCAAGATAAAAGTATTCCCAAAGTGGTAATTCTGCTGACAGATGGTTTCTCCATTGGTGATCCTCTTGATGGACCTGTGGCAGACATAAAAAACATCGGAGTAAACATGTTTGCTGTGGGTGTTGGGTCCTTTACATCTACAAAAGAGCTTAAACTGATTGCCTCTGACCCAGATGATCGCAGCTTAGCTCCCTTCAGAACTGGTACTCATTTACACAGCTGAGTCGACTAGAATAAAGTCAGACAAGGTGTCTTGCTCAAGGACACTAAACAGTGGTGGGGCTTGAACTTGCAAGCCTTGGATTAACAATCGAATATGCTAACAGCTCGGACACTGCGCCGCTGACTTTGAGGAAAAAGGGTCTGGGAGAATTGCAAGGAAGTCGTAAGTTTTGTGATTGTGTAATTTTCATTTTTTTTTTCATGCTCTGTTTTCTTTTTCAGGAATTAGCCATTTGTACGCTTCCAATTCGTCACAGAACCCCGGTCCCTTAGACAAGCAATCAACGAGGAACGAAAGTAATAGTTCACCAAAATCTATTTCAATAACACCAAATGCAAACAAAGTAGGTATTTAAATACAAAATGTAGATTTATTGATCTAGGGAACAGAGACTAGAAAACTACATATTGTCCAGACGTCGAAGTTGTTCCACATGACCATGCTCTTGTGTAGCGAACCAGAGATAGAAATTTAAATATCATCCAATTTAACTTTTTTGAAAACACTAATTGGATTAATGATAACGAGCGAGCCAATTAGAGTCAGAATATCCTTCATGAATCGCACAGCATTCTTTAATACAGCAACTTGAAAGAAACAAGCAATTTTGTTTGTCGATGATCATGTCTTCATGATTTTCTTTCAGCTGGTTTTTGTAGCTGTGCAAGGCCAGAGGGATAACAACCAATTCAAGCTTTCCATGTGGGACACACTTTTTTCACAAGAGTATTACCAATGGAAAATAAAGGAAAACAATTCTCCACCTAAATATTTCAGCAACACGTTATCTCCACACAAAGATAGATACAGGTAAGAAAGAAATTACTCATAACGCTGTTGAAAAGTACCAAGCACCAGGGAAGTTTCTTGCTTGTTGTACTATCCTGGTGTTTCTCTGGGTGTTTGTTTCCTGTGTTCTCATTATATTTAGCTCACTTTCAGTTTGGAGTACTCCATTGTGGCAGGAAACGATCACAGTCCACCGTACTTCAGAATCAATAAAGACAATGGGCAAATCACCTTGATTCATTCACTCGACAGAGAAAAGCAGTCTACTTACAAGTTAGCAGTACAGGCCAGCAACAGAAACAACAAATGTCACAAGGGGAGAGCGTGGGTGACCGTGGTTGTTGAAGATGAAAACGATAACTATCCGCAATTTCCCTCTTCGACATTTAAGGCAATTGTACAAGAAAACAAAACTACAAATACTTTGGTAACTGTCGTAACTGCTTCAGACGTTGATTCAGGAAAGAACTCAGAACTGAACTATTCAATAACCAACGCAAGTTCAAGCGGCGATTTTAAAATCGATAACCAAGGACGTGTCTTTATCGCTCGACCACTAGATTTCGAGACAAAAAGTTCATACAATTTAACCATTGTAGCTTCAGATAGCGGAAACCCGAGTAAAGACAACAGGACGACACTGGTTGTAAGCGTTGTTGACGTAAACGAGCGTCCGTTATTCAGTCCAACTTTATACCTCGCGACGATCAAAGAAAACACACGTAAAGAAACTTCTGTGACAACGGTAGGTCAAAAGATTTGTTAAGAGCTAGCAAAACCACAGCAAATGTGTGAGCATGCCTTTGAGTGTTTATTAGAAAACATTGAAAATTACGTGCTTTTAAGTAGGAGGGGAATCGTATTTTTAATAACTTTGATAACTCCAGAACAGTGACTATTATACAGTTACTTGAAAAGGTGTCGGCGGCGCAATGGCCGAGTGGTTAACGTGTTTGACTGGTAATCCTAGTGTTGCAAGGTTGGAGCCCCTGTCAAATCCCTATGTTGTGTCATTGAATAAGACACTTTAACCGATATTTTCAAGGTGACTCAGCTGTATAAACGAGTATCAGCTCTGTGGGAGCTACCTGCGATAGATTAGTGTCAGGATGATTCGCTTTACACTAGAGAAACCGGAGTTAAGCGCCGGTCCTATGAGCCAATTAGGCTCATGAAAGGATTTAGCTTTTTTACTAGAAAAGGTTACGCTTTTGATTCCAATATTTTGAGGGAGGCTTCAAGTTTTGGTGACTATCTTAGGTGTTTGCAACAGACCAGGACAGTGGCAGTAATGGAAACATAAAGTATTTCATCACGAGTGGAAACACTGGAGGAACATTTAAGCTCGATAAAGATTACTGGTACGGTTCAATGAATTAGGTTTTTGTCTCATTTATTTGGAAAGGTTTTATTTTGGTAAAGGTAGTGCTTTTCTCGTTTCTATGCCTATGTCCATATCTGTGTTTTTGCCATTGTCTTTGTCTCTGTCTTCGTCTTTACAAAACAAGATGCATTTTTTACTTGGTCATGAAGCTAAAAGTACTAAAACTCAACACATAGACTTTTCATTTTAGGGGCCCTTTCTGTTGAAATACCTCCTGATTTTGAAAATCTAAATTCAAGGCTGTTTGATATGCGAGTCAAAGCAAGCGATGGTGGACTACCAGCCAAAACCGCAGAAGCTAATGTTAGAGTTGTCATCGAGGATCTAAACGACAACACCCCAAAATTCCAAAACACTCCTTACACGGTTTCCATCAACGAAAGTTCCTCGACAGGGTCCCATGTCATTTCGGTAACTGCCAGTGACAAGGATTCAGGACCTCGTGGCCAGGTTACTTACGTTATTAAGAGCGGTAACAACGATAAGAAGTTTGCAATGGATAGCAATACAGGTATCTTGGTTGCTCTATGAAACTCAAGGACTTAATCTTTAACAACATCATGTTTGTAAAAACCGCACAATTTACTTAGCCTGGGCACACAAACCGATGAGTTGGAATGATTCGGGAGATTTGAAACTAAAAGCATTTCGGTAACAGTTCAACGCTCTAGCAAGTGTGCACTATAAATAGGATACAAATATTATACGATGTCAATCAGTATTTAAGTAAATAGCTTCCAAACGATTAAGATGGAAATACTGGTGTCAATCAGCATATTGGTTAACAACTTCCAAACGATTAGGATAGAAAAACTGGATGTCAATCAGTATTTAGGTAAATAACTTCTAAACGATTAGAATGGTAGTACTGGATGTCAATCAGTATTTAGGTTAATAACTTTAAAAAGGATAGGATGGAAAACTGGTGTCAATCAGTAATTAGGTAAAAACCTCAAAACGAAGAAGACAGAACAAGGCATATTTTTCACCTTGCAACACACACGTCCGACAAAATTGATGAAAATGCCCGGACGGGACTCGAACCCACGTCCCCTGGTTACTATTCAGGTGCGACAACATGGCACTACACCAACAGGACAGACCATGCTGGCAACCTAGCACACTACCGGGTTATAGAATTATCAAACTTCTAAACGATTATGATCAAAATACTAGATGTCATTGATGATTTAAACCATCCATTCTCCTTTTTAGGTAAAATAACTCTCATTGCTCCTCTTGATCGAGAAACAAAGGACAAGTACACACTAACTATTGAGGCGGCGGACTCAGGAAACCCGCGGAAAGCAGTACAGGAGCAAGTTGTCGTGACAATAACTGATGCAAACGACAAAAAGCCGCTGTTCACAAGAAATTCTTATTTATTCAGTGTGAGGGAACAATCAAAAGCTACGACCTTGGTAATTTTCACGTTTCAACAGTTTTGTCATTTATAAGAACTCTCTAGTTCAAATAGGGTAGCAAATTTTTAAAAATTGAAAGTAATTACTTTTGACCTTTTTTGACGTGCACAAAAGAGGAGGTTGAGAAAGACAAAGACAAAGCGAGCAAAGTTAAGGAGTGAGGTTTTTTCCTTCTTGTTTATTCTTTTGCAATTTAAGCAAGTGTATTTACTTTGCAAGTCCTAGGTTAGCTTAGTTCATAATTTTCTTCAAAGATTATGTTTACTTTTAAAAAAAATTATTTAACATTTAGGTTGGCAAAGTATCGGCTTCTGACGACGATCTCGGAGCCAACGGTCAAGTGTTGTATTCACTGTCCGGAGATGTTAACGGAATGTTCACATTGGATGGGAGCAGTGGGCAGATATATCTGGCGAAAGCGCCTGATCGAGAAACTACGCCCTTTTATCAGCTCACTGTGACAGCAAGAGAGCAGGGCCACCCCTCTCGTACAAATACTGTCCCAGTAACGGTCACAATCAGTGATGTCAATGACAACCCTCCTAGGTTCACGCAAGTGCTCTACACGTGTCACGTCAGCAAGAGTCTAGCTAGCAAAATTCCCGTATGTAACGTCAAGGCTAATGACCCAGATGCTGGCTTGAATGGAAAAGTGTCATACTCAATTACCGGAGGAAACATAGGGAATACATTTGATATTGACCAGGTATGACAGCTGTACAGCTCAAGCAATAGAAAATCTTCACTTGAAAAATAAACTTTTTCAAAGTGAGCAAGCTAGGATGAAAGTTTTTTAGTTAATTTTTTGGAAGTACAACTGTTTCATTGTCAGGTCACCCTTCATGCATCATAAATGATGTACATAAATACACCAGAGAATAATTCATTGCCTGTTGTCTTAGAAGTACAGCATTTATTTTGTTTGTCGTTTTCCCGTTGACTTTACTGACATCAATTGTTAAACCGAAGTTAATTTACGTTTTTGCTCCTGAATTGTGTTTTTATGTTGGCTGCCTCAAGGTTCTATTCCTAATATTTAAATGTAACTTTGGCCAGGCTGAAAACTGTATTTCTATTATATTGCGTTATATCATTACCTACTGGTTGTTATTTTATATTACAGACTGGTAAAATTACGACCAAGAAAACCCTACGTAAAAAACCTGGTGCTGTCTACCGCTTAATAGTAACAGCCAAGGACGGGGCGCCTGCTTTTCAAGGCTCGAATCCCCATTCCACTTCGGCAACTGTAACTGTAAAAGTCTTGAAGTCGGCCTTTTATAGCAGCCAAATCCGCGAAGACGCTTCAATTGGATCGACGGTGGTTCAGGTTAGTGGAGAGCGAATATTTTTAGCTTAGCTTAAAATCTGAATGCAGCTATTATGGTTTACCTACTTAAATTATCATAAACGGAATACCAATTCCTATATCAGCCAGGCACTTCATTCACTGATTATCCAAATTATAGCATCCTTTAAAAAAGTATTCTCCACAATTCTGTTATTGGTAAAAAGTTCATTGCATTGCAAAAAGTATCAAATATAACATAAGAGCATTTATTTGGTGTTGATTATTAAATTTTTGTTGTTGTGTCCTTAACAGGTCAAAGCTAGTGACGAAGATGCAGGATTGAATGGGCAGATAGCGTATTCTCTGATTGGGACAGGAAGCGCCGACTTTTATATAGATTCCAACGGAGTCATTTTCACAAACAAGACTCTGGATTACGAAACAAAGAGCTTTTACAATCTTGTCGCAGTTGCTGTCGACTCTGGTAGTCCTCCAAAAAGTAACAAAGCTGTTGTAAATATTCTTGTTATTGACGTCAATGAGAAGGCACCTCAAGTTAACATCTCTACCCGTGTTATCAGAGTACGCGAAGATATTGCTGTTGATACTGAAGTTGTTAAAATCAGACCATCAGAAGCTGGCGGTAACAAACTCAACTTTAACTTTACTTCCGGCAATGAGAGAGGAGATTTTAAAGTTCAACATGATAGTGGCCTGATACAAGTTGCTAAGAAACTTGACAGGGAAACAATCGACAATTACAAAATGGTAATCATGGTAACCGATTCTAGCAACGAGTTTACAAGGCGAAACCTTTCAATAGTGGTTGAAGATGCGAACGACAATGCCCCGAAGTTTGAAAAGCAAAGCTATACTGCTTCTGTGACAGAAAATTCTTATGTTGGTGAGTAAACCAAGTAGAGTTTGGAAATTGGATAGTGATAGACGGTATATGTTATTGTAGTAAATTGAAATAGTTGAAACAAGTGTATGTTTCGATCATTGTGATCATCTTCAGATGGGTCAAACTCTGACGTGCTGTAATGGACCAAAGACAAGTGTAAGAGAAGCCGAGAAAGAAAAAAACTTACCGCGCAAGCGAGAACCAAACCCACGACACCCACGAAAAAACCCAAGATTAGCCAGGCAATTCCAGCCCCAGTCCCAAAATGCAACACTGCCAACACTCCTCCTTTGGTACATTTAACACTTATTCTATTTCAACTGAGGTGGATATTTATTGAGCCACTATCTAACGAAATTGAAACATAATAAGCGGTTTAGTATATACCAGCGAGGCAACTGTTCCTTTCAAGAACTACACTTTTGCTATTTGAATCACTTAGCGTGGCGAGACTCACGCGTGAGCAGCCTAACAAACATAGCAAACGTGTTTTGACAGTTTGTCCACTGTAAAACATCGTAAAAGGCGTTTTAAACTTCCCGTGCTTTCAAAGCAAACTTTTTCGGTATCGTGATCCCAAACGGACGCGAAGCGACTACCATCGTCCGCCATTTTGTTTGGGTGTCATTATCTACTATTTCGGAGGTAAATATTGTCTAATAGCTACTATTTCTAAACCAATCAAATCACGCGTAGCCGAGCTGGTATAACTAATACAGCATGACAGAGTTTGACTCTCTGAAGATGATCAATGTTAAATTTTGTTACAGACTTGCAAACAATTTTCTTTATATTTGGGTTAAAAATATTTTGTTTCTTAGTAACTCTAAATGAGATATTTCTGGTTAGTGACAGAAATCAAAAGCAAGAACACGTAGATGAATTAATGAAACCACACGTGGGTTGAAGCGGAATCTTGAATCATGAATCACGGCTAAAAAAAGTGAAGGAATCATGAATCACAACATCTCGCAGGCTATGAATTATGAATCATGGACAAAAAATAAATGAATCATAAATCTTTGAAATGAATCATGAAGAAATTTTATAAATGAATTATGAATCATTGGTCGAAAATTATCTGGGAATCACGAATTATCTTACTGAAAAGATTCCGCTTCCACCCCCGAAAGCATTGGCGCAAGCTTAACCTAGGAAAATATTTACTAGGAGTCCCACACATACTTCGAACCCTTAACCATCTGTCCACTCTTATCGACTAGCCATAGGAGTTGTGGATACCCTGGCTACTTGACTAGTACCTACCATGTACAAGAACAAAGTAAATGAGGTAGCCCCTCATGATGTCCGGCCATAGCTCGGTTTGTAAGGGCTTCTGATTGGTAATAAGTGGCCTTGTTAGCTTTAGGTCACATGCAATGATTTTATTCATTTGTCTTTTCTTTCTCCAAGCTTCCTCTAATTTCCAAATCCGATGAATTAAATTCATGATTAAAAGTAATTTCACTGATCGCTATTTCTTGCAGGAAGTAATGTTGTCAACATTTCTGCTACTGATGACGATATAGGTGCAAATGCCAAGATAACCTATTTTATTTCATCTGGTGACAAAACCAAGTTTGCAATTGACAGCAACAATGGCCGTATTTGCACAACTAAAAGGATTGATCGTGAGAGAGTGGCATCTTACACCCTGGAGGTAACTGCAAAAGATCATGGGAATCCGTCTCTCTCATCGGCTGTGTCAGTGCAAATCACTGTGCTCGATAAAAACGATAATGCTCCTCAGTTCTTTCTACCAGCTTTTAACACAAGTAAAGTAAAAACAAAAAACAAAAAAACAAAACAAAAGAAAAAGCAAAACAAAAGGAAAAACAAGAAAGGCAAAAAGAAAAACAAAACAAAAGGAAAAAAGAACTAGGTTTATGATCCAAATGGATCAAGGTCCTAAAGTTTCCAGTAGACTTTCTTTAGGTCAATTTTGGAAACATGGATTTAACTACTTCGTTTTTATGAGTGCTAGCCGTGCCTATTGAGTAATTTTGTAGATTAAATAGCGTGACGGTGCAAAGCGTCATCTATTCAAGATAGGCAGTTTTCTTGATTGACGGGAGTGAAACCATTTTATTTTGTAATGCTGAGTTCATATGCTCCGAAAGTGTTAAACAAAGCAAGACAACACGTGCAATTGTGTTGTTTTTCGATTCTGCGTACGAAGTTGATTAGCTAGCTGCTTTGCAACTAATAAATGCTATTCTTCAAGCATTCCTTGCTTTTAATGTGTCTGAATAATGTTAGAACATGATAATCGGGATAGCTTATTACTTTCGAGATAAAAGAAACCTTTTATCGAGTACTTCGTATTTCTTGTTCGGATTTGTTGCAAAATTTCTGACTTGTTGACTGCAGCAAACTGCATTTTTTTCAGTTTCGGTTTCTCAGTTTAATACCTTATTATAGGATTATTCTAGTTGTCATCAAATTTTATAATTTGTGTGTTCTCACTGGCTAAAATGTTTTCTACGATAAAAAACCTGGTTATTTGCAAGCAACAAACATGGCAGATGGTTCAAATGTGCTCTGTTATAGACACAGTTTTCTCGCGCTCTCGACTTATCAGCGCGCGATGTTCGCTAACAGTAAGCAATGTTTACTATTCTAATGCAAATACACTTGAGCGGCTTCTGATCAACGTAGGTTAGTTTAAAATCATGAGGTCGAATTGAAACGTTAGTTTGCCAACCCGAACCCTAGCTCTTTTGAACGTGTAACTCAAAGGCACCGAGTGAAAAGTTTGGATGAATACAAGCTTACACATACCCATCTTTTGACATCGGGTTCAAATCTAATTGATGAAACAGCCGATCGGAAAAAAGCATAGGGGACTTTAGCAACATTTTTTGAACGAAGTTTCGCCAGAGGAACAGACAGACAGACAGAAACCCTGGGAACGAGTTGTATATTTCACATGAGTTCGCAATCATAGGTGTTAATCGAAAAAAAAAGTCGTTTACCCTTTTTTAAAGATATTTAACTATCACAAGCGATTTTTAGAACTGTCTTTATTTCTTTTGTAGCTATTTTGAAAACATTACTCTAGAGAAAGCAATCGAATTTGCTATCATTTTGAATAAATGGAGGGTTTTTCTCATTCATTCAAACCGGGTCTTGTCAGTAAGACACTTCAATCTATATTTTATACCGTTAACAGAATGATAAAGAGTGTTTGTGAGTGATATCAGCGTCGGCGATCGTTTAGCGGATCAAAACAACTCTTTTCTCAATTTCGTTGCCGCGATCACAGTTTTTTTACTTTCTGATACACAAATATAAAAAACTGTTTTTTAGTTTGAAGAGATTTGCAACTAGCCGATTCAATTTAACTTTTATTTAATTAAAAAAAGATCATTAAAATATGAAACCCAAACTCCACAGACAGATATTATGTTTGTGGTATGAAATAGTTATAGAGTCAAAACTCCATGAGACCCACAATTTTATGTGTTGTTTTGAAAATTAATTCTAAGTTAATCCATTAATACAAGAAAAAGAGGTATAAATTATTGTAGTGTTAGTTTGTTAGTTTTAACTAAAGTTGAATTTGTAAAACTAAAGCGAAGAAAACCATCTGCTTTTGAATATAAAGAGTTAAAACCATTTTCTCTGCAGAACCACCTGCATGGCTTTTCAACACCGTGTGGTAATTTGGACTACATTCAAGCTTGATTATTGCTATTAATAGCCACAAACTTTGATTTCAGTCATGGATAACGGTACAAAACACGTAGATTACTAATTAATCTAGAGAAGATTAGAAAACAATTTTCACCTAGAATCACAAGAAGGATTTTCCAAGGGTGTCACCATGGCCGTGCCAAGAGTGAAAAGCTTTTTGGTAAAACTTCGTAAATCTGTCGGAAAACTGATTTATTCGTTTACTTCGTCGAATGTACAAGAAAATAAGTTTTCGGAAAAGAAAGATTACGATGCAGTACCGAAATATGAAGAGGACAGCTCACCAGAGAACAGGGATTTTGACCATGAGGAAAGCGATGACTATGACGAGAAGCCAGGAGAAACTTCCAACTTGCAAGCTGCTTGGAACATATCCAACTTGATACAAGGTATTTGTGATGGTTCGAGTGTCGTTCGCTTGTATACGATCAAAAAAGCTTGGAAAAGCTAAGGAGCATGTATTTCAGGCTATTTACAAAGAATAGCAAAACGGCTTGTTCTTGTGTTCTTCATTTTCCAAGAACGTCTAATTTTAGGGAACGTTCTTAAACATTTTAAAATGTTATTAAAAATTTTCGTATACATAATTACATTTGTTTAGAAATTGGTGTGCAATTCTTATTTTCAATTCGTACAAACCGGAAAGAAAAATATGTTTTAATCATTAAATTGGCCGCTAACATAGCCGAAGAAAATCATATATAATAACAGGCGAAAAATGATTTAAATTGAACTTGTAAATGTATGAACAACAAAAGATGAACGTAAGCGTGGAAAAAATTAATTCAAATTTCTTGTGCAGTATTCAAAAATAAAAGTTCTTCGCCTTTCCTTAGCCTCAGGATGTTCTTAGAATGTTTTCAAGTATTGGGCATTTTTCAGGCCCATGTTTTTATAAAACGGTTTTTACATAAAAAGAGTATGCAGTATTACGGTTCATGCTATCCATAACATCAACTAGTTGCCAACGATTGTTTTATTGTATTGCTTATTGCTAGAACAAAGAATTCGTAATACAAAAACTATCGCACGAAGTTAGAAGCCATTACAAATTCGACGTTTCGACGCCGTCCAGCGCCATTTTCATGAGTGATTATAATTTCAAAACTCAAAATACAAATTAGGGTGTCCCAAGATAATTTTGTTTTTCAATAATAATTTGGAATCACTCAGGAAAATGGCGGTGGACGACGTCGAAATTGTAATGGATTCTAACTTGCGTGCGTTCGTTTTTGTGTTACAAATTATAAATCAAGCTACTTCGATCAACATGAAATTTACAACGATGAACGGGATTTCCCGAAACTTCTTGCTTTGTCTCTCTAACCCCACTTCATGCACTACAGAAAAAACGGCTAGACAAGGATAATTTGGCAAGGGTAAAGTTGATTTCCATCGATTGCAAGGATGAATTGAAAAAGGTCGACGATGGGTTCAACGTATGGACCTCGTCCTAAAACCCAAATTGGATCTTACAGTATTCATTCGCTTCGAAGGGTGAATTTACGTCCAAGTTTATGCCCTTGTGCAGCCGTTTTATTTTGCTGTAGTGTAAATTGGGTTTAATTTTTTCTCTGTCTGTCTGCCTGTCTATCTGTTTGTCTTTCTGTCTATTTCTTTATCTGTCTGTGTGTCCGTCCGTCTATCTGTCTGTCTGTATGCCTGTCTTTCTGTCTGCCTGTCTTTCTGTCTATCTATCTGTTTGTCTGTCTATCTGTCTGCCTGCCTGTTTGTCTTTCTGCCTGACTATCTGTTTGTCTTTCTGTCTGTTTATTTATCCGTCTGTGTGTCCGTCCATCTATCTGTCTGACTGTTTGCCTGTTTGCCTGTCTGTCTGTCTGCCTGTCTATCGATATGTCTGTCTGTCTGTCTGTTTCTCTATCCATATGTGTGTTTCCATCCGTCTGTCTGTCTGTTTGCCTGTCAGCCTGTCTGTGAAGTCAATATCTTGAAAAATATTTCGCCTATTTCAAAACCCTTCGGGATAGTTATATCATTTTCTAGCCCTCTCGCAGTTTTCCAAAGTTGCACTCTGTACATCTAAAAGAATTCATCAAAAATCAAAGTTTGATAAAATGTCGATGTTTTACCTCGTACAGGAACGGGTACACTTGGTATTCCGTATGCAATGAGCCAGGGGGGTTACTTCGCTCTTGGTGCTATTGTCCTGGCAGGAGTGGTGACAAACTACACCGGAAAACTGATAATTGACTGTCTGTATGACACACCCAGCGGTGATAAGGAGGCACTGGTTTCTTCTCGGAAACGTGGAATGCAGACCTATGCACAGCTAGGTGGGTTGGCAAACAAAACTGTAATGATGATAGTGGCGATGATAGAGTATTGATAATGATGATAATCATTTTAGTGTAATGATGATGATTAGGATACTGTAATGATGATGATGATGATGATAGTAGTAGTAGTAGTGTAATGATGATGATGATGTCAGTAGTAGTGTAATGATGATGATTATGATGCTGTAATGATGATGATATTAGTGTAATGATGATGATCATGCCGATAGTGTAACGATGATGATGATAATAATTATTTTAGTGTAACAAAGATATGATGATGACAAAAATCGTGATAATGAAATGATGATGATAATGGTCACGATAGTGTAATAATGATGGTTTGTATTCTTCATCAGTAACTGTATAATGTTGATGACTGATGAGAGTGTAAATGATACTTTAAAATTAGTCAAAAGTTTGACTACGTACGATTTCGAGTTTTTGTGAGATGACGGAGCGACAAGTAAACTGCTCTCGGTTCATAACGACGGCAGGGAACAAATTATACAAATTATATTGTCATCTGTTTAATTGCTTTTGAGAAGTATTGAGTTCCATTTCTGCCCCATGCAGGTGAAAGATGCTGGCCAGAATATGGACGCAAAATTGTAGGCATCATGCAAACCCTGCAGTTGACCTGCGCATGCGTGTTGTACCTTCTCCTTGTCGCCGATTTCTTCAATGACGTGTTCCAGAAGCATGCATTGTCTTTCTCAACTTGGACTGTAATAGCTGGCCTCATTTTACTGCCCTCTGTTTTCATCAACAAGCTCTCCCGAATCTCCTGGATGAGTATGCTTAGCGTCTTCTCTTTGATCGTTGTGTTCTGCACGGTGATTGGCTACGGCATCAGCCAGAGGCATACCTGGCATTGGCGCATGCCGCTGTCCAGCTTTACTGGTTTTCCAGTTGCCTGGGGTATAATCTTGTTCAGTTTTGTGTGCCATCCTTATCTGCCGGGCATTGAAGAAAACATGAAAACCCCCGAGCAGTTTCACAAGGTGATGAATTTCTCTTTCCTAACCGCAACCTTGGTAAAAGTACCGTTTGGTTACACGGCTTGGCTGACGTTTAAGGACCAAACTCAACAAGAAATCTCTGAAAATCTTCCACAAGGAGCCCTACAGAACACAGCAAACTCATTCCTTTGCCTTAACGGTCTTCTGTCGTATGTTCTCCCGGCGTTTACGCTCTTCACAATAATCCACAAAGCCAGGTTCTCGTGCATTCCAGGCTGTTATGAAGATGACAGAATCACATTCTCCTGCCAAGAGAAACTCTTAGTGTACGGGCTAAGATCTCTGTTTGTGGTTCTAACTGTGCTTATTGCTGTGTTTGTGCCAGAGTTCTCTCTACTAATGGCGCTTATTGGTAGCGTGTCTGGAGTGTTTCTCACACTCATCTTTCCCTGTATGTTCCACACGATCCTTAACTTCACCCAGCTCTCCACCCCAGTCTATGTGACTAATATGGTCATAGTTTGTGTGGGAGTTCTGAGCGGAGGCCTTGGGTTCCTGTTTTCTGTTATTGCTCTGTTGAAAGTTAACATGTCATGAACAGTTCCTTACTCAGGAGTGTACACTTTACCCTGAGGGGGGAGGGAAGGGAAGGCTGAATTGGGTTACTACTATCGCCTCGCAATAAAATCGAACTGATAATTTTTTTTTGAAACAAAATATTAAACAGTCCCTACTTTAATAATAATGATAACATTTGTATACATGATTACCATTTCAGTTATAAAGCTCCTATTGATAAGGGTCCTGTTTTTAAAGAATATGAAGAAAATTAATTTAAAAAGTTAAAACAACATTAAAGCTATATAAAAAAAGCAATCAAAACCATATAAATCTTGTACAATAAATAAAGTTATGATGGCACTGGATATGAAGATTAAACTAAACGTATACATATATTCATTACAAACAGTTTTTCCTTATTAAAAAGCTCATTTAGTTGATTCTAGTTTAACTTTGCCACTATAGGATTTTATCTATTTCTAGTGTTGTAATAAAGAAAATCACAGGTCTTCTGTTGAAAACAGTCAGAAGCAACTTGGAGCTTCTCCATCAAGACATTTGTTAACAAACTCGAAAATACGCTTTTCTCTTCTCGAATTAGGAAGGTTTTGTGTAGAAGAATCTGAGCTATAGCATTGTACAGCAAACTACTACACAGTCTAAACGAAGGAATGTATACTTTACCCTGAGGGAAGGGGAGGGGAGGATTGTTACTATCCCCTCCAAAAATGCTGAACTGATAATTTTAATCTGAAACAGAATGTTAAGCAGCCCCGGCTTTAATAATAATGATAACATTTCTATACAGGATTAACATTTTAGTTATAAAAACTGCTATTAACATGGGTCGTGTTTAAAATAAAAGAATATGAAGACAACAAATATGAAAAGATAAAATATTAAAGCTATACAAAAAATTATACAAATCTTATACAAAAATAAGGATATGAGGATTAAACTAAATGTTACATGTATAGTAATTGTAAATAGTTTTTTTCCTCATAAAATATATAGCTCTTTTAGTCCATTTGAGTTTAACTTGGTAACTATGAAAATATTTTTTAATCGTGTTGTTTTTGTTTAATCAATTTAGAAGGGTGCCTTGGAAATTTGGGCAAATAATCTTAGTTTAACTTAAAAGTAATTACCTGGTTCAGATATTACGTATTGATGAAGCATGTCTGGTAGGAAAACTGTTTGGTCTAGGCGTATATTGATATAGATTTTCAAAAGGCTGAGAGTCAGCAAAATGTATAAAAAAACTTTTAGATTTTCATTACTAACTTTCAAACCTTATATTCGTTTAAATTGACCAAGTGTTTTAATGGATCATTACATAAAATAAAGATAATAAACACAGTTGCTACTGATGTCTACTAAACGAATAATCTAAACAAATCATTATTACCCATCAGTTATAGCAATTTTAAAGAAGTCTTTTTGTTCAACGAACCATGCAAGGTGAAGCGTGGGAATTTTAAACCAATGCACAAAGCGCATCAGGAATTCAATTGAAGAGGGGTTCTACTGAAGCGTAAAGCTTGAGGGTGTTCTGAATATGTTAAATAAAAAGATTTTTATCGGACGTGTCCGTTTAGTGTTGATATTTTGTTATGGTGCATCAAATGATTTTTAATTTTTTAAATCAAGGCAAAATATCTATTACGAGGAAAAAAGGAATTAAAAAATGATCTGACGGTTTACATTACGGAAAGGACTCAACTTAAAACTAAATTGCAAAATACTTTAGTCGATTAAAAGATTACTGTTGCCATGCAACGCCAGTTCATGGGTAATAATATCGTTTGTTCTGACGTTGTAGTTGTAGTAAATGAAGTATCAGCCGTAGTTGTAAGGTCAAGTCTGTAGAAAGAGTAGAAAAAATAGATCCGCAATGCGTGCGTGTATCTACTGCGTTCTTGTTTCCATAGGTATGTGAATACGTTGCTGTTTCGTATGTACAGCTATTTTAGAAAAGGTTGTTGTAAGGACTGCGCGCCCATACCACTAGTACTTACTGTTTAGTTGCGGATTACATAAGATTCGTACTTTGATTGACTAGCCCTATTGTTCAAGATAAGTGGTTATTCGACAAATGACTGACATTCTGCAACATGGAAGTTGGTCGGTGCTCGGCCCAAACAATAGATTTGTACGACTCGACAATATCTTTTCGAAATTTTTTTCAATGGATTTTTCTTAGCGAGCTCAGACTAACAATAACATAAACATAAGGCATTGTTTTCTCATCAAGAGATTACTCCTTGTGTAACTGCAGCCGTCGATGTGGCTAACAATAACATAAACACATGAGGCATTGTTTTCTCATCAAGCAGTGAGAAAAATTTTCGGGATTTTTTGTGCGACTAAGTCTTGTGATTACAAGTTACACTGGGAGAAAATCTCGGGAAAATTCGTGCGGTCTTACACGGCGTACCAACCTAAAATCGCCTCTCGCGCATGCGTAGTAGCTACAAAAAGCGACATAGGCCTTATAATGCTCTCGTTAAAGTGCTGCTGAAGCGAAATTTTCAAACTAGATTAAAATAGCTAAAATTAAAGTTTGATCCGTAAAATATCCGCTGAGACACTTGTTACCGGTTTTAAAATAGTTTTGCCGAGAATTTACGAAGACAAAATGCCTATTTTAGCTGCGAAAACTTTTTTAGCTCAATAGACATGTTGATGTCACATGGTTTGAAACTCAATTTCCCAGTCAAATTGTTATGATCATGGCAAAGTTTGTGTGGCTGGTTGGTTGTCCAATCTTTGAGATAAAAAACTCACTAGTTCGCTGTAAAAGCTAGTGTTGAGCAGCCTCAACAGCTTGGAATCCTTTCAAACCATGTGATGTCATAAATCGCCGTTGTATGTTTTGTTATTTTATTCGCAACGAATGCAATACTTTAAAAGCTTATTTCGCAGGCTTAGAATGGTCGAATATACCCTTTTATCCATTTACAGTTAAATTGAAGTGTTGGAAAAACTATCAGAGCTACAAAAATACCAATGACAAAATGGCCTCAGTAGCACTTTAAAAGTTGTTACCCTTGTCTCTGTTCTGGAGCGTTGTGTTGACCATAATAGAATTTTGCCTTGTTTAATTTCAGATTTATTTTACCCTTTCAGTCCCAGACAGTTATCAACACATAATATTCACAAAATATAAATGTATAAAAAGGTGAAGTAAAATTTAAAAGTTCCGAAAGTTTTTTTAAGAAAAATGGTATGATTTTAAACGAAAGCGTTGGGAACTTTTAAGTTCTTTTTTTCTTCGCCTTTTTCTTCTTTTTTATACTTTTGAATAGCGTTTACTATGTCAAACATCCAACTTCTCCTTACATAGCACCTCTGAAATGCGACATTTGGTAATGAGAAGTTGATAATTGATCAAACAACCGAGTAACTGAAGATGTAAGATAAATTTCTCCGCCAACTTAATTATTCCGCGAAAAGCATGAGCTCTAGTTGGGAGAACACTGAATGCCGGTTTAACAGAATCACAAACTCTCAAAGGAAGTGAAGGAATGAAGCGGCCACGATGGTGCCCCAAACAAAAGAAATCATCAAAATTCTTTTGTTCAAGGGCACCCAACACGGCCGCTTTGACGTCAAGGGGAAACAAAGAATACAAAGTTGTAAGCGTTTTGGGGGTCTGGCTACTACTACTACTACTAGGGCGGCCTCAGCCGAGCTGCACGCCTTGAAGCCCAGTCATCACGATTTTCCATGCAGG
>JAOBAT010060897.1:0-25462 GCA_026413305.1 Hydrozoanthus tunicans | reverse complement strand
GACGTCACAACCTATCTAATTTGCATATTTGAAAAACCTTAATATCTCAGCAACTAAAAGAGTTATTTTAATAAAATTAACGACAGTTTTCTTCTTTTTCGACATACTTTCTAATACTTTAAGTTACCCGATTCCGATATATACACTTTAACAATATTATTGATATCAGTTAATAAGGCAACAACGTTGGAAAGTGTTGCTTGGAGACATAGGCACGTGTTAGCATGTACCAATATCAGATCTGACAAAAGTGTTCATGAGAATATCAGTCATTTTGGCATTCTGGTTGGTTTTCCACTGCAAAACCTACAGCAAAATTTTGGCTTAACGTCTATGCCTTTCTCCGTAACGAGTCTGTTCGAGCGTAACGCTGTTATGAATTTTTTGGCGGTTGTGCCAGGGTAAATAGTAAACAATTTTAAAACTGTTACTTCAAATCGCATTTCATGCCTTGGCTAAAAGCCACCTTTGATTTTTGAGTAAAAAATTTAAAAGGGGAAGACAGTGGGCCTGCACATGGAGGGAGAAATCGAAGATAACACTCCCCAATCTGGAACATGACTAAAGAATGATTCCCACTTACCGCTGATTCTAGTTTCTCCTCCTTGTTATTTGATGATTTATTGCTTTTTGTTACACCAACAGAATTCTGTTCGTTAGCCCCTTCACTAGATTGTAACTCCTTAGTTGCGTCTAAATTTAAACCCTCTGTTTTTCTTGCATGTTTGCGATCTTCTTCACAAAGCTCTTCAAGAACTCCTTCAGTCTCCGAATTTGCAACCACATGACTTTTCGATTCCGTGGTATCATCGCTCTTTGAAATTTCTTTCTCCTTAACAGACACGATAGAGGATGGCCTAAACTTTCCAGACTTGTCTACTGTATACAGTCCAATTCGAGGAGGCTTGGGAGGCGGTCCCGCAGAGTTTTTACTATCAATATCCTGTTCATCACCACTAGCCTCGTCAAACGGGTTGTAACCGGTTTCCTTTTTTACATCATTTGAACCGGTTTGCACTTCTTCTTCCTCGTCATCGTCAAACGGATTGTACGCAGCATAACTGTCTCTTTTATTTGCCGACTCAGATTTTTTGTGCCAGTCATTCTCATTTTCATTGTTATCATCATCATCATCATCAAATGGATTATAACCATACGCGTGTTTCCCACTCGAAGATGTTGAAGTATCCTCTTTTTTAGATTTAGTTTCAGTCTCTTCCTCGTCGTCATCATCAAATGGGTTGTACCCGACGGGCGGATCTCTAAGAGTCAATTTCTCTAAATCATTTCCATCACCGTTGTCTACAACATCATTTTCCTCTTCATCGTCCTCAAAAGGATTATAACCATTACTTACTGAGCTATTAACACTATCAACTTTATCAGTACTAGGATTTGAATTCTTAGAAAAATTTTCGGATTTCGTACCAGAAGTCGCAATGGTTTCTTTTGCTTTTATTGAATCGTGTTCAGCAGATGATACCACGTGTTCTTTTCCTGCAAACGAGTCCCGAGAATCTTCTCGCGTCAATTTACTCTCAGGAGTAGAAGCTTTTAAGGGTGAACTGGGGTCACCTCCATCATCACCATCATCACCTGAGAAAGGGTTATACCCCTCTGGTTTAATAGAGGAAGGGCTTAACTGCTCCGCCCTTGCTCTGACCTCTCGAATGGCAGGGAGATGACCTATGCTACTCATTCGTAGGTTTAGCAAAGAAGGAGCTTTCGGAGTTGTGAAGTGCGTTTTGATCTGGAACAAGTAAGTCATGACTGATAGCTTGTCCGGTTTAGATTTTACCGCTAACGTCGTTGGGTCCAACAGGCGCGGAATTCCTAACCTATCAAATTCCTCGAACACCTGTAAAATGAAACCAAAGTCACGCAAAACTGTACAAGTTTACAAATACTAATGTCCTACAGTGGCGTATGTAAAGGTTCAGGAAAGGTAACCAAGCTTTTACATGAAACCGAGGCGAAGATAGTCCTCGCTCAAACTTGGCACTTTGGCTCCGAATGGAATTAATGAGCGGTTTTCAATCGCCCGATTCTAATTCGGTTTTACTTTTCACCAATCGCCTCTCACGTCATTGCATATTCGTACTCATTTGCTAGCTATAACAGACCTTTATTCTCCCCACTTTTTCAGATGCTCAGACGAAGGGCTAACGCTCGAAACGTCAGCTTCTCAACTTCATTTACGGCGTTGATAATTTATTCATTAAATCTAATCACGAGTTTATTTCTACTCGCCGACGCGTTGAACAATTTTTTTAAAAACTGTTCACCTCGAGTTTAGTCCTGGCACAGTTGGAGAAGGGGAAAGGATTATCCTAAGAAAGAACTTGTTAGCATGTTTTTCTTTCGACTTCTTTAACTGTGCCAGGATAACCTTCGCCTCGGATTCATGAAGAAGCTTCGTTACCTTTCAGGAAAAGGACTATTACGCAGATTCCAGTCTGGCCACTAGAAAAGGGGAACAAACCAGGTTTCGCAGCACCAACAAGAATCACAATTACCCGCTCAAAGGAAAGAGAAAAACTTCTCTGACCTCGGTGGGATTACAACCCACAACCTACGAAACAGATCTACGTGGCTCTAACCAACTGAGCTACAGGGTCAACTTTTGTCGTGGGGTTTAAGTACAAACTTGTGGTCTTGACTCTGCTAAAACCGAAAAAAATACCACAGTGGCATATCAATAGCTTGATTGGTGGGTTTTTGGAGAGTTTGAATAAGCTAGCTGACGTAGATTTCCCCATAACTTCATTCCCCTTGGGGAGTCTTTTTTTCCACGTATTTTAGATCTTTTGCTCAGTCTCGAGTCTCTTCGACAGACGTTTCGGCTCTTCAGGGCCCTCGTCAATTGGACTCTCTCTCTCTTTACAAACTCTGACACATTATTCAATGGATTTTCTTTGCACATGTGGGATGTCACTATTGTGAAGGAACTCCAACTCTGAGTTTAGACAAGGAGTCGTCTCAAGGATCGAAGTGGTAACAGGTCCAGGTTAGCAACAATGGCGACGCCACCACCGTGTACGTTTCTTAACAAAAGTGACATCCCACATGTTCAAAAAAAATCCATTGAATAAAATGCCAGAGGTAGGGAAGAGAGAGCGTCCAACTGACGAGGGCCCTCAGGAGCTGAAACATCTGTTGAAGACACTCGAGACTGAGCAAAAGACCAAAAGACGCGGAAAAAAAGAATTCCTATAAGATGAATCAAATTGGTAGATCTGTTTCGTTGGTTAAGGGTTTGGAAAAACTCGGTTTATTTCCCGTTTCAAGCGGCAACGCCTTACTTGAAACTAACTGTACTTGAGTTGGAGTTAGAACAGGATGTATTTGGGCTCACTATTTACGGCCAATAGTAAAACGTAGTAACACTAAATCTAACAACAACTCTACATCGATAACACGAGACATCATAGCACTCTGGTTTCACCCTGCAAGCATACATGAACAGGTTCAAACCAACAAATTTTATCAAGAAAACAACATCATTTGGATTTACAAAGTTTGTCTGTTTAAATTTAAGAACTAACGGGGGAAACACTTCAAAGCAGGTGGGGTAACTCAGACTATATTGATGAAACAGTGTTAAAATACCTACCATCTTATTGTTCTCTTCACCATTCCGGCGATCGAGGGACTTGAAATCTCTGGAAGAATACATTCATGAACATCTATTGCTTGACTTAAAACAGAAGAAAATCTTAAACCCTATGTTTGCTTTCCAAATTTGTAGAGGAATTTTCGTTTTTCTGATCGGGTAAAACACTAGTTAACTAACAACCACCAGTAATTAAGTTGTTGATGAACCATATCTAAACAATGTCTTCTCGCCGTCATCATCGTCATTAGTTTAACGTTAACGCCAAGGTAATCACACACACATCGAAATCGTCACATTCATCAGTCTGATGTTTGCGCCAAAGACTTTAAACTTTTAAATTAGTATACAATTTGAAACCAAATGTTTAACAAAGCCATACTAACCGGCAAAAAACAACTTGATGTTCAAATTCAAGACAGAAGGGACACACTACAACTGGTTAGTGAATGGACGAAAACAACCCAAAATTTACAAATTTTTATTTCCCTCGACTTTGCTTTTGAAAATTCCAACATTTGTGCACCAAATAACCAACATAAAATCGTCAAGTGACCTTTATTTCCTGCCTTTTACAAAACTGACTTTTAGAAAGAGAAAACCGCTAAGAACTCGTTTCAGGGACGCGTTGTTGGAGCTGTGCTCTGTAGGTTGAACCCTGCCCCCTGTTGGCGAATTTTGCAAACAAAAAATAAATCACAAATAAACTCACATGACATTAGGTTCGAAGTGATGAAGGAGAGCGCAGAAAGCCAGGCCATTCCGCCAAGACGTCGTCATGTTTTTTATTCTCACTCCAGGATAACCATCGGTGCACTTTCTACACCACTCTGAGAAATGAAGAATTCCTTGTGAATAACACGGCAATACCATAGCTACACTAGCTAAGGAAGTCTCAATGGAATGAGAATAAACAATACGTCAATAACACCTACCAAGGAGCTCGCTTTCCGCTGCACTTGTATGTTTAGTAGCCTCCTGTGGAATAGAGTGAACACAGCTTAATTTATTACATCGTACTTGCAAAGAAAACTATATCAATCTCAATGGGCGCCAGACACGCTCCTGAAACAGCCGAACACGCAACCTGACACGCAACTGCAATGGACTAACATGGCGCTAGACACGCTCCTAAATTAGCTTAACACGGAATCTGAACGCTACCGCAACGGCTCGCACATTGCCAGACACACTCCTGAAACCGCTTAACACAGAACCTGAACGCTGCTGCAATGGATTAAGACGGCGCTAGACACGCTCCTTAAACAGCCGAACACAAAACCTGACACGTTACTGCAATGGATTAAGACGGCGCCAGACACGCTCCTGAAACAGCTTAACAAGAAACCTGACACGCTACTGCATCAGATTGCACGTTGCCAGACATAATTCCTGAAATAGCCTAAAATAGTGTTAGACATGCTACTGCAATGGCTTGCACGATGCCGGACCCCCACATACAGTGGTTTAACATGATACCAGAATGGTTATTGCAACTGTCTAACACGGTGAAAGACATGCTACAAAAATGATTCAGCTAATTTTATATAATGTTACTGTAAGAAGTTAAGATTTTGAAAATTGCTGGAGAAATAAATTGGTTAATGATTGTTGGAATTTCCCTTATCATCACTAACTAACCAACTCTAATAAAAACCTAATGAGGCAGTACATTATGGGTTACCTTGTCGCTGTCTTTATCCATTGAGACATCAGATCCAGTACTGAGCCTAAATGAAAGTTTCAAAATACTTTTATTAGTGTTTTACCAGGAAACCTAAAATAAACCCCGGCTAGACAAAACATGGAAACAGAATAAAACACTAGATGAGATGTTAGCCACAAGTTCTTGATGCAACACGAGCAAACAAATCAAAATATTACAAAATGGAACAAAATTTGCAAAAGAATATGATTACGTTTTTTCTAAAGGCATACATTTGGACTGGCTTAAGTTTATAAACAATTATTTTTGTGACACTTAATTTGCAATTTGAAATTGCGCTTTGTCTTCAAATATTTATTGTGGTTTAATATTTTGTCCTTGGTTTGAAATTTATTTTTCTATTTTTTTCAAATTCATTATGTCATACACTAACATAATTCATCTAAAAACAAAGAAAAACAAAATTTAAACCATACACGATAATGATAAGAGATACACTGTCACAGATGAACAATTATGGTACCTTCTGCCTGTTTCACCAGTATACAGATATTTTTGCGCATCCCCAGATTTGGAGTGCTTGTGCTTTTTCTTGTTCTTAACAGCTGGACTACTAGTAAGGGACGATGTATCGCTGCCGCTATCTGCTCTGTTTTTCCCTAGGATTAAACCAAACAAGTGGTTGATCAACTACTCTCAAAAAACTGTTTATCAATACTAAACTTCTCTTTATATAACATAGAAAACAAGACATCTGGTTATGAGAAAATGGGACTTAACTTATCAATTAACAAAGTTCTAAGGCTACTTAAGATGAAAAGCAATTTAAGTCCTCAAACTGGAAATGAAAAGTATGGAATGCAGCTAGCTAAACAAGGCGCTATAAATAACTTTTTATTAAGGCCCATTAAATCCATTAACAACTGACGAACCTCAATGGAACAGACATTTTGCTTTTATTCCCCTTATTAATTAGGTTGCACTGAGCTGTATTTGGCCAAGAACAAGACTGTTTACAAAATCATAAAAATTTTCAAGTTCCCAAAAATACAACAAACTTCAACAATTTTCTAGAATAAAAAAAAATTATTATTTTTCTGAAGAAACAAACAACAATTCCTACTGACAGATGTTGAAAAGGGGAATAAACTGAAATGTCAAAGAAAACAAAATAAAAGTTTATCATTTGAACCATAACTTGATTTTTACTGACCTACAAAGAGGTTGCTTTGCGATAGTTTTGTGCCAGACTCCAAGCATCTTTCAAACTCCTCTTCATTAAACCCATCCATGCAGTCAATATCATTTAAACTCATCATACTGGCAATACTCTGCATATCTGCATCACTAAAGAGGTAATAAAATTATAAACTTTGTTAATGCCTCTATATTCTAACTGCGCATAAGTGCCACACTGAGGCACACCACAGACAACAACACCAGCATCACCCCACTCTTTCTTGTGGTAATTGTGAGAATTTTTTAACTCCAAAGTATCAGCTACCATATAACGAGTTTCCACTGTTGCTGAAACTTTAATAACAAAGCAGAAAAACTCTGATATAAGCAAATCTAATAATAAGGGAGTTACTGGTAATAAAATTTTTGATTTTTTAACACCCAGCACTGGGGTGTAAATAAACTAGTAGTACAAGATATATGATTGTTTCAAAATACTGACGTGGCTTTTCCCTCTTTGAGCAGTATACAGGATAACTGAAGTTCTAATGTTGCTGAGACAATCTTCTTGGATGATATCTTGAGCGTTAGAGAAATATCAAATGTCTGGAACTCCACACTTGCATAATCTGCCATGTTAATTGACCCCGTCGCAATTGGCTTGCGACGCCCACCAGACACCTAGTAAAGAACACACAATGGTTATCTATTAAACAGGTTTTTTTGGATACATCAATTTTACAAAGTACTTAAGGCATGCTCTGGTTGAATATTTAAAAACATATGAACTTTCAGTTGTCAACCTACAGCCTTTGACAAGTAAAAGAATGACTACCAGAACTACAAGTATGAAAGTTAAATTAAAATGGTTAAATAAGAACTTGATAAAAATATTGAATAAAATTGCATAAATTGAAATATCAAAACAAAAATGCAATCAAAATAATATAAAAACTGGTTAAAATTCTAAATAATTCAAAGATGTTAAACAAAGCTATTTGTCTAAAAGGCTGGTGCTTTAATTGCTTGCGCAAGGGTCTGAGTTTTAAGTTTTGCTGTGGCCTTGTGCCAAGATTCAACAACTTTTCTATATATGTCTTGAATTTCTAGTAAATGACTTTGGCATAGTTAAAGTCAGTGTTATGAATGATGTTCTAGGCATACTTTTCCATGTAAACTTGAACCCTTCTTGCAATAGTTATTCGATGCTACTTTTTTGTGTTATTTTTGCAGGTGTTAAAACTTTTTCCTGTTTTGCCAATATAACACAAAGAAATATCAAAACAAGGTATTTTGTAAATGTCACCTTTTTTAATCAATGTTTTGTTGAAACTTTGAAGAAGGGAGTTCTAGTCTTGGCATATGTACAGCTACAACAGAAAATGCGGACAATAATCCCAGGCCCTGGCCAAAAAAATACACCACCCTTTTAAATAGAAAAACATAGCTAAGTTGTTTACACCTCAATGACTTAAAATGTTACCCTTGTATACTTGATTTTATTTCAGACTGCTTTAATATCTGAATCTATGTGAGTTTTATTCCATATTCTGGCTCAGGTGTTTTAAAATATTCAACCAGAGTCTAATTCTTTGTAATTTTCATGCCTGGCTGCAACTCTATACTTTCATGCAACTCCATGGATACTCGTACTCCATATGCTATAGTTACTTTTTTTCAGTTAAGCATCTGGCTGTCATTCAAAAGTGTTACAAGTCAGTCAGTTTAGGAGAAGCCATAAAGCCATAGCCTAAAAAGAGCTAGTCACAGTTTATTGCCTCCCTGTCTGACAAAGAGTTTTAATTTCTTGGAAAGTTTCAATTGCAACAGGAAAAAAATATAGAACACACTTAAAACTGCATTTTAAAAAAGTTAAACTAAGGATGATGTTGATGATGACAATGACAATGACAATGATGATGATGATGATGATGATGATGATGATATAGGCTGATTACACTTACATCTTCAATAATGAAAGTCCATTCTTTGTCCTCAAAATGACACTCTGGTCTAGGGTCCTGGAAGGAAGAACATATGCTGTAAACATTCACTTAATTTCAAGAAGGAAAATAAGCGTTATCCATAAGTTGTCACTCCACACAAAAAACAGCCAACCAACCAACAACTTCACAATAAACCTTGTTATTCCAGCGTTACTCACCTTATACAGTGTGACAGTGATATCAACATCTTCAGGTTCTGGCCACACAATGACCCCCCTGAATGGATTACTAATCACTGGCTGCCATGACTGGGGCTACAGCTCGGTCAAAAACAACAATCAAATCAGTACAGCTATAATCTCGGTTCAAATATTTATCATTATTTATCTCTTGCCTTCTATATGTTCTCAGCATTGTAACACTTGGGATATGTACTAATATTTTAAGAAAAATAAAAATTATTATCAATATTAGTATTCTTTTATCATAGTTAAAAATCAATACTTTTATTAATAAATATTATTACTATCATCAATATTTTTTATTGTTATTGCTGTAGTTATTGTTAAAGATTGCTATTATAGTTGCTGTTGTGCTGACTTGGAGCGAAATGAATGAAATCCCCTGATCATGAGGAAAATAACTGGGAAAATAACTCATTCAGTCCCAGTCAGTTTATCAGCATAGTAAATTGTAAAATAAAAACTTGTTACTCACCCTGGTAACCTTTCTTCTTCGCCTTCTTGTCCATATTACACTCAACTTGTCAGGTTGCCTGTAGACAATTGATACAAATTACATATACCAACTATACAATGCTTCAGGAAATGGAGAGACAAGTATTGCTCACCACTGATACCTAGTACCATAAACACTCTAATAAACCCCTCCTCTCTCTAATAAGCCCCCTGTCTAGAACTTTAAATTTCAATTATGAAGACACTGGAGCTGAAACATAAGGGATCCTGTATTAAAATACATCTTGTCAAAGGTTCTACCTATTTTTAAAGTTTTTGAAAAGTGCTGGTTAGATGCCAGAGGAAAACAGAGGCACTAGTTGCTGTTAAATATGTTTGTTTACGTCTTTGGCTTTTGAAATTCTTGAATAAGCTCCCCTCTCCCCCCCCTCTCCACCCCCACCCCTCTTCAATCATGTGTGACCATTTCTTGGTCAGTGCTGTGCATATTTTTACAATATTCACTGTCATTTAAGTAAGTTTCTATGTCCAAGAATATCAAAGTATAATTGACTTTTCCTATTTTTCTAGAACTGTCATCACTTCTTTAGGTTTTAAATGAGTTAAGAGAACTCTATCTAATTGTATTCCATTGTGTTAAATAAAATATATTCTAAACTTTCTAAACTAAGTATTTTACAATATTCATTTTTACAAATATGGTCTATTTCTGGGGCTCGGTCACAAAATTGGGAGTTCCAGAAGAATTACTTTTCTTGAATATTTGATTTAAGTTTCTAAAGAAACTTCAAAACAGGTTTAAAATTAAACTTTACTTAGAAGAAATTCAATGATATTGCAATCGAAAACTATCTTACTAAGCACGAACTTAAAAGTTGATTTTCTAACAACACAAATTTTGTGTTCTTTATATTTTTTTCAGCTGTTAACACTTTAACAAACTCTCGCCAGTAATTACTGATGAACAATGCAGTTTTCAACAACCCTATCGATGAAAACAATACTCCTGTATGTCAATGTGAACAAGCTATAAATGGGAAATGAACAACACGGAATACATTTAAGAAAAACTGACGGTACTTTTGAGCCTCGATAATCAAAACAACACATTTTTACAACATAAAGAAAATCATTGTTAGAAATCAGAGAGACAGCACCCGCAGCGAAACAACTCGACCGGCAAAGCCAAACATGTGCACACAGCGTGGTAATGAGCGGAAAATACGTCAAGTAAATTGTTGCACGCATGCATGTTTCACAATCGATATGTACTGGCACGCGCTATAGAAATATCAAATTTGGCAATGAGATCACACTATTACTCCGGAAAAATGTCCAACTTGCCACGTATTTAACATAACTAAACAAATTCTCACTGATAATTACGTTTTACAATACTTGCCAGCAAACTGACAGAAAAGTCCAAAAGTTGGCATTTTTTCTTCGACGGGAAAGCGAAATAATCTTAATAGTTTTCCACCGAAATTATGTAGAACATTTTAACTTGATATCTACCGAAGCAGAAAGTCTGTTAAAATTTAAATTATTCTTTTTAGTAAAACGAACAAAATTCCAGATTGATATGTTTGAACATTGCGAGGTTGTTCTCGCAACATGAACATGTACAAGAGAACGAGATTCGACAGTATTACAGCGCAGAGTATAAAATTTGACGCTAAAAGCTCAAACTATCTGAAACGGAACAGAACAAAAAACTTTTTGCCGCACTTCTGTGAAAACTTTGAAGCAATTTATTCAATGGACATCGAGGGTAATTACTGAAACAAATTAGTATAAAACTTGTAGTTTGATCAACCAAACAATGTTGGTTTGAGTGACCGATCACAATATCAATAATTCTCACAGCCTAACTTAAGATCTCCGATGGCCGTCTAATCGCATTGTGGAAAGTAATAAATGCGACGCGTGTAGATCATTTATAAGCAGTACTAGTCACTCTAAAGGATAAGTGAAAGTCTCAAAAATGATCGCGAACAAGAAAAATATCCCAAAGAACTTACCATTTTGCTTTTCTTGAACACTCTACAGTCAGCGATTGGTATGAAGCTGTGAATTGAAACTTAGACGCATTCTTACCGACACGCTGAAGACGCTTCCAAACAGAGGTCATATTTCTTCAACAGCAAAAAAATACGACATTTTTTTCAGTTTCACATATAAAGCAACAACACACCCGACATCCTTGCGCCATGTTCTCGCTTCAAAACATAAATTGGTAACCGCGCAATGGTCAAAGAGTTGTCAATTCCCAATCGTACTACTTCGTAAAGTTGTCGTTCTCTTCAACAAGTGACGTTTTAGTCGATAACCTTTCGGTAAATTCCGTAAACACCTTTCTCTCTTACCCACAATATCTTGCGCCACGAGTAATCGGAAGAAGACGGCCATATTTTTCTCGCTTATCAACTGTCTTTTGGTGTTTTCTTCTTTGTTACAAGGAATCAAAAGGTACAAAATTATGTTTCTTATGTTGACATGTTTGCGAAGAACAAAGTTTTATTATTGTTGAATTTGAAAGATTGGAATTGAGGTTTTGAAGGCGTTCGAAAAGATGCTTAGTCAGGGGGTGGGTTTCGCGGGGGTACCTGTTTGTGGCTTTTCCATTTTTTCAGTTTTACGTGTTTCATTTTCGAGCATTAGTTATGCCTTTAGAGGTTTTTACAGACACCCTAACATAAAATGGTTTTCTTGAATCTGGAGAAACTTTCTCTTTAACTAACTAGCCCAAGCTGGAAGATCGAATGTTAAAAGTTCTTAATAAAGTTAATGATACCTGAATCTCGTGATGCTGATCAACAGAGTACAGTAATGTGCAGAAATAATCACCCTTCAATGTTTCACGTATTTTTTCTATCCTTTACCAGGTCCTGGAAGATGGCAGCTACCGGACCATATAACTATTCATACATCTTCAAGTATATTATTATAGGTGAGGTTTTGAAACTGTTTGGATGTTGTGTTCGTGTCCTTCAGAACTGCCTTGGTGCAATATTCTGTCGCAGCGAGTTAGTAGAAAGGAATTACCCCCAATTTGCTTAAGTTTGTAAAGCGGTTGTTTTGTTAATTACCACTACTTCAAGTTGTCATAACTAGTCAGTATCACATTGATTTTTCTTGGGACCAAATTATTTTTATTTGACGTGTTGTCTCACCCGTGAAGAATAGGTTTAGAATATTTTTGATATACTTTTAAAGCGCACTAAATAGATGTGTGTTGCTACATTTAACTTTAAAAGCTAAAATGTTTAAGTGAAAAGGCTACACTTGTTCGTTCATATGAAGAATTTGCTGTTGTTTGTGTATTTTCAAGTTTGTACATTGATTGGCATTACACAACTGACAAAGATATTAATAGAAATCTGTATGACTAAATAACATTTTAATCAGTGTATATTATATTATCTAAGATGCTTGTCGTTTTAATATATTTTCATAATTTCGATGTTTATGTTGTTTTGCAAATGAAGTTTTACCATTTTGTATGCTTATTAAACTCCTGCAAAAAAACAAGATGACAAATTTTTGCATGCAATTATTCTTTTAGTCATTTATGTATTTACCTAAAGGAATTAGCACTCAACACAAAATCGAATATTACAGACTTAGGGCTTAGTATAAAAAAATGTCAGACATACATACAGACTGTTGGTTGACAAATAACTCATTTGATATGGATCTGCCATAGATGCAGATGTGCAACAGCAGCAGTGTTCCAAACTTTTAACTGTTTTTGAATAAAGATAACTTTATAATACAGTGGAATCCTGTTATAATGAACTTGTATACAACAAAGCCCTCATTATAACAAAGTACACTCTTAAGTCCCAGCAAAATTAGAATAACTTTTATGGCAAATAA
This sequence comes from Hydrozoanthus tunicans, assembly GCA_026413305.1. Classification (NCBI taxonomy): domain Eukaryota; kingdom Metazoa; phylum Cnidaria; class Anthozoa; order Zoantharia; family Hydrozoanthidae; genus Hydrozoanthus; species Hydrozoanthus tunicans. Next base: position 12,481 of record JAOBAT010060897.1, on the reverse strand, counting down.
ACCAGATGTAACAAACCCCAATATAACTAAAACCCCACAAAGTAATCCTTGCGGTCCCTTCAGACTTTGTTATACAAGGGTTCCCACTATAGTTGCAAACTTAAGTTTAAATGCCACTGAAGCAAAACCTTCAAACTAGTTTAAAACATCTAAGATCAAAGTTTGACCTGTACAATTTCCACTTGCACACTTGTTACTGGTGTTAGAAATATATTTCCGGAGAATTTACAAAGACAATTTAATGCCTGTTTTGTGCCAAAGTTAGGAAAACTTTTAGCTCATTAGGTAAGGGTAATGTCACATGATTTGAAAGACAGGAGATCAATCTTACTTTCCAAATTAAGTTCATATGACAATAATGAAGTTTGCAGTGCATGAGAAAAAAAATTGTTAGTTTGCTGTAAGCGCTAGTGTAGAGCAGCTTGAAGTCCTTTCAAACCATGTGACATCACAAATTGCTGTTATATGTTTTGAGTTTTATATGCACTGAATACACAGTTTTGAAACCTTATTCCACAGACTTAGCAAGTTAGACAAGCACTTTTATCCCTTTACAGTTGAATAGAAGTGTTGGAAAAGCCCTTAGAGCTATGAAAATACCAATGACAAAATGGCTTCACTAACACTTTAAGAGTTTGTATTGAGTGGTGTAGTAAACCATAGATGTCTCGCCCTCACCCCCTCCCCCAATTAACAAACTCTTCTACTTAAGTGTGCTTGAGCCCTTTAGGTCTTGTTTAAATATCTGTTCTTTAAGTAGAAATAATGTTCAGATTTAGTTCTCCTGCTCTGGTTTACTCTGAAGTCTCAAATAATCATAATTATGATTATTATTTTTGAGAAAAAGAATAAACTTTGTACAACTTAATCAAGGCTTTCAGGCTTGTCAATGAAAAAAATCGCAGGCATGCAGTGCATCACTCGTCTCGGCTGTGCCAGTATTCAGGATTAGAGATCTCTTCACCACTTCAGTTTTTTCAAGACCGCATTTTATTAATATTAATGGAGATCAAGTCTGGATAATTGAGGCTCAACTTAACATAGTTTACTGTCCTTAAATTTACAATTTAGACAAAAGTGGCCAAAGGCCAATTCATTATATTTTTAGCCATGATTAACAAACTGTTTATAGTAAGCCAAGAATTATGTGACATGTATAGTTCTTGTAATGTAATATCAAGACCTTGGCATTACAAATTTTTTGGGTTTTTTTGTGGATCTGTTTAAAAATGTGATCTTATCAAACAAATAAGAGTCAGGCACAATAAGAATTATTAATGCTAACTATATGACCAATGATTTCAGGATTTTTGTGTTGCTTACATACTGCCAAACAGTATATGCAGAATTACATTTGACAACCTGTGTAATAATTAATATAATTTATAATTACCAGTTTAACACCTAGCAATGTGTTTAACTATTGCTCTATTATCTAGAAGTAGTAAAATACCTGCATCATTCACAAAATTTGAACATCTGCCCAATTTTAACTGCTTTAGAACAATGCTGTTTACTCAATCAAAACAGCCAAACCTAAATTTATGTAATCTGACTCTATTGGTGCAATACTGTTTGTTTGACTGTGTTTGTGTATTGTTCAACTGTACCCATGTGGCTGATTGTTATTCTATTCAAACGCTTCCATTTTACATCTCATTCAGTTTTCTTCAATACACAATGCTCATTGCACTCCCTGGAGATACTTTTAATAAGCGTGCAACTAATTTAATTATCCCTTCAATTTACTTTGATAATGATGCTAGTGACATCAACATGTCAGTTTTTAGCATTGATTTTTTTGATAAAATTCATATCAGCAGTTGTATTGATCAAGGTTTTAAAACAACTAGAGCTGAAAAAAATGAATTTTGACAAATTTAGTAACACTTGTTATCAACTGTTCATGTTGTGCAGGTGATATGGGAGTGGGGAAATCATGCCTGCTTCATCAGTTCACAGAGAAGAAATGTAAGAATTATTGTTATTAGTGTCATCTGCAGTATAACTTTGTCAACATATGCAAATTTAGTCATATAGTCTTGCAGCCGGCTACTACAAGATTTTGAAAACCTTTGTAACTGATTAGCTAAGAGTTATTTCTTCTAATAAGGTGATAAACGATCTAATGAATGAATGAAGCTTATAGCTTTCTTGGCCAAGCAAACACTGGAAACAAATGCAATAATTTTTTTTTTCCCACACAGGTAAAGACACAGACATTGTATGAATTACATGTTAAAAACTAAAGTTTTGCCAAAAAAACACTAATTCAAGTTTTATGGCAGAAAATCACCAAATGAAACAACAACTAGTGTTGTGTTACTACAAACACTGTTAGTTTGTATACAGTGCCCAAAATTTTTGTTTTCAAGTAGCCAGCGGGTATGTCAGAAAAAGTTCAGTTTAGAAATTGAATAGAAACCAACTCACTCTTGCAGCATTTTTTTACTTGTATATTCTCCTTACATTGTCATTGAAATTATGGATAAGTTTATTAGGTTGAAGATTTGGTTATCCACCATGAATTACATGATTCTTGCAAACTACTAATAGACAAATTGTTATGAAAATAAATGTGAGAATTTATAAACTTGTTCTTGGACCCTCTGAGTAGTAAAAGGTTGAGTTGTCTTTTTGTTGTTGTGTTACAGTCATGGCAGATTGTCCACACACAATTGGTGTAGAGTTTGGGACAAGGATTATTGAAGTATCAGGCCAAAAAATTAAACTACAAATCTGGGATACTGCTGGACAGGAGAGGTTTAGGTAAGTGGCAGATCAAACAATCAACAATACCAAACAACACATTGGAACCCATAAAGAAATAATGTTGTTGCATTATTTGTGTTTATGTCGATTATCAAAATATGACATATAGTATAAGACCTATTTGATTGTGTGTGCAGGCCTTTCACTGAGGAAAATGGCAGGTGTGCTAACAATCACAAACCTAAACTTTCCTAGGTGTGTGATGGCGTGCGATAGGTTTTATCAAGCACTATTTTAAGTCTAGAGTGAACAAAGTGTAATACAAATACAGACAGCTGGTTTAAACCAACAACACAATACATAAATTTTGAAGAAGAGTTTATTTATTGACTCTTGGCAATTCTGTTTTATTCTCTCTCAGTGCATACTGTAATTGCTGATTTAACAAAATGTACTCACCCAGAGATTTAAAAATCATTGCATTACCCGTACCTTTGAATTACCCACAGCAACTAATAATAACTGAAAAATTAATGCATTACCCACAGGGGAAATTTAAGATCGAGATGTGCAATTAAAAGCATGTCTAGCACTCTGTAGGTATGTGACAATGTGGCACAAGTGATTGTACGCCTCTCAGCGAAAGGCCTGATGTGTGTTATTTAGTCATTAGCATTTTTGTCATAGACCGCCTACATAAGTGACAGCGATTTAAATATTCTCTTGTCTTCATCTTATTAGCACAACTAGCCATATTTGGGGTAACTTATTCTTTTGAAAGTTTAACTCAATACGAGTCTAGTTGCGCAAATTTGAATGTAGACAAAAAAATATTGAAACTGCAATCATTCATGCAAAGGGTCTATTATACTGATAGAAAGTGTTCATTAGAATTAGCATTATTGGAAGTATTTTTAATATTTTGTTAGTGTGTTTGTAAGTGGTCATTGAATGATAATCGATGACATGAATAAGAAACTCAAGCAAAACTGTAAAACTAAAACAAATAAGTTTGCAAAAACAACATTTTTAAAGGAGGTTTTACAATTCCATGGCACAATATGTAAAGATGTAGTGCAACTCAAGTTAGCTCTTTGCAGCTAGGGTTGCATGACAGTGACCCTAAATCAACCAGTGTTGGTGGTAACATGAAAACAAGTTCATAATTCTTTCTCCAGGGCCGTAACAAGGAGCTACTACAGAGGTGCAGCAGGAGCACTAATGGTTTATGACATCACAAGGTGTGTGCATGCTCAGCTATGTGTATCGGATCCCAGACCCTGCAGGGCTTGAGATTAGCCTTTTTTGGAGAAGCCAGATGGCCCCAGAAGCAAAAAATTGATAGCCTGAACACAAGTTTTAGTAGCCATATATATTTTCAACAGTGATTTAATCCATACTATGACTGCATCTGTGGCTGTGTGGACAAAAAAAATTGCATTTGTTTCCAGATGCTTGTCTAAGAACACAGATAAGCTTCATTTGATCAACAAATTGTTTATCATTTTTATTTAAACAACAACTCTTAGTAAATCAGTATCAAAGGTTTTACACAGTCTTCTAGTAGCCAGCTGGCTTCAAGTTCAAAAAATCTAGTTCTGGCCTGTCCAAAATTTTTACCTTTGATGATAATTATAGTAACTTGCTTTTTTGTCAAGTTGTGACAAAAAGGACTTGATACAAATTATAGCACAGGTGTTTGTGCAAGATAGTGTAAACAAGGTTGTGTCTTAACATAGAAAATATGTACTGTACATAGCACTTTAGTTTTTTTTTCTTTCATAAGCATGTTTATTTACTACTGAAAAATCTCAGTTTAAGTTAAGTACTCGATGTACTTAAATACTATAAGTTATACTTGAATATATTATTTAAGAAACTGACCTGTACATTAGGTCATCCTTTTAGAGCAAATTTTTCAGGTATTTTTAAGTAAATTCTTTCAAGTCTTTAAAGAATTATATCATGGTTTAAAAGATGTTGTCAAATATTTTTGTGAAATGGCTCATGCAGTTGGTACAATGACTGTAAATTCATGCAAATGTACAAACAAGATGTAGAGATTTCTTTCTTATGTGTTTTTCTGTAAAGTTAATTAGTTTTTGCCTGGTGTTATCAATTGATGAAAATCAATCATCATTTAACTGTTGATATATCAATATTTTTTTGCACAATCCTGCTATTATTTTTTGGATACCACTCCAGTAACGATTAACTGACCTATGGACACTGGTGTGCAACATCAATTGATAATCACAAACTTTCGAGCCAAATGTTGTTAATCGATATCAATTCATTAATCGATATTGACTGATATCAATAGACACATCAATTAATTTCATTGATTGCCAAATACATAGATTGATACACCGGGATTTTGTTATGGTAATAACTAAAATTTCACTGATATTTTCTTTCTTAGGAGAAGCACTTACAACCATTTAAGCAGTTGGCTGACAGATGCTAGAAATTTAACCAACCCCAACACAGTGAGTGACTCTTTTGTTTGGCAATGCACTCATCTTTTTTTCTTGATTCAATCAAAATGTTCACTTAAACAGTGTAAGCGTCAAATCGCCAGCCTTGCACATGTATGCACTGGGTTTTTGTTTCAAACTAGATGCCAGATGCAACGTCTGGTTGTTTGATTGTAAAGTTTGTTAGTTCATAATTAAAATAATTAGTTTTAAGTGTGGAAATTGTTGGTTATACTGTGATGAATTGGATTTTGATAGAATTAGTGACTCTTGAGATATTGGATTCATACCCTCTTTCTAATCTGAATCATCTTTAAAAATGACCAACTGCAAACTGATAAATAACTAAAATTGCCAAATCAACCAAATACAGTGTTTCTTTTTTTGTGAGCGTTTTTGGTTTCATGAAAGATCTTCCCCTTTCGGCCCAGGGAACTTAGAAAACTGCATGTCTCTGGATCCCCATGTGTAATTATACCATCCGCCAGCTGAACCACTGCTTCGGTACTTCAGCATGCTAACGAAAACCCTGCACATGCATGCTTAATAAAACAACTCATGGGTAGCACCACTATCCTTAGGTTTAGCTAAGTTCTAATTCTATGGAAAAAGAGCTTTTTTTGAAAGAGTTGCAATACTTCTGACAAAATTAGATGAATAATATTGATGACTTTGTGTGTAACTGTTAGCTGTGCCATGCTGATGAGGCCTCGTAAGACCATACAAACTGTCCATGGTTAATACACTCAGAATCACTATATTGATAGACCAAAAGGGAAATCCCCACTACCTATGAAGCCTTAATGAGGAAACTGCTGAACTCAAATCTCAGCGTTGCCAATTCCTCTCTTGTTCAATAAAGTTTTTGTAAGAATTACATCTCTGCAAGGCAGGAAGCAAATTTAATACATGAAAGATATTTTGTGTTCTTCGGCTTAATTGCCCCATGTTCATGGCAAATTAGCTAAAAAAACACAAGAAAATGGAGGGTGCTAAATAAAAAGTTACTGTTGCTAGACCTAAAAATATTCTTGACTTTACCAAACTAAACTGAAAATAATTAATGGTCAACAATATTAATTGCACTTTTGCTACCCATCCAGGTAATATTCTTAATTGGAAATAAGTCAGATTTAGATGCACAAAGGGATGTTACATATGAGGAGGCGAGACAGTTTGCAGAGGAAAATGGTTGGTTTGCTAGTTAAGCAAATTGCTTTAACTTAACTCTTAACCCCGTTTTGTATTGTGTACCCATTGACTACAGTTGAAGTGGCCAGGGCTTGTATAGTCATAAAAAATAGAAAGTCCTAGATTTCAAAAAGCAATTTTAAGGCCTTAAATGCCCTGAAAATCAGTGGAGGTCCTACACAATAATTCTTTAAAAAAACCAGCTCTGATAACAGTAGACTAGTTTATCCAATATATGGTAGTAATCCTTAGCATTTTGGTTTTAAAAAAAAAATTAGCACTATCAAACATATCTGCAACAGTTTCATTCACTTTGCAGTATTCCAATAAGTTTTTCCTTTCACTGTCGTTTAATAGATAATGTTTTATATTTTTATTCAGGTGCTAGTGGTCGATAGACAGGGTTCCCACTGGGTCTTAAAAGTCTTATTTTTGATTCTTAAAAAGGTCTTAATTTTTTGCTCAAGAAAAGTTTTATATCCATGCAAATTCTTATAGTCTGCTGGCTGTGTAGTTTAACTTACAGTTATTACAGCCAGCAGTGCATAAAATTATGGCTAATTGTCGCTATAATAAAGTACTAATTTAGATATATTTCAACTATATTACTATGTTCTCTATGTACTACATTCTTGTAAAAATATGCACGAATAAACCATTGTCATTGTCATTGTCATTGTCATATATCTTGCCATCTTTCTACATCACTGTCGGATCCCATCCCGAAATAGAAGCAGCTGTGCCAGAGGTGGTGGCCTGTGGATGTTGGTCTTAAATATTTTATGCAATGTCTTTGAAAAATCTTAAAAAGGTCTTATATTTGATCAGGTGTTAGCTGCAGGAACCCTGATATAATATTCTGGGCATTTCAGTGCGTCAGTTGATTCTTCACTAACCCCAAGGCACAAGTTTACTTTTTTTCCTAAGACTTAAGAAAGTGTGTGTGTATCAACTATATTAAAATTTGCTAAAAATAATCCTAAAAAGTCATAAATATTCAAACAAAGTATTTTGTGTAAACCATGTAATTTAAGTATTACGCTATAGATTAACTTCTATTTTTGTTAATCCCTCCCTTGTAGGACTCTTGTTTTGTGAAACAAGTGCTAAAACGTAAGTAGAAATACTATATTCCATACAATTTTTTCATTTTCTCCTCTTGATAGTGCCTAAAGAGAATCTCTAAGGCACTCCTAATGGAAATGTTATCTGTACCATAAAAATATCCTTTTAGAAGGCTTGCTGTATTTGCAACATTCAATTTGCCACAACAACAATAAAAAATCAATGTTCTCTCTGTAATTTGAATTAACTCAAGACATTCTTCGTAGATTCCTGATTTAAGCTAGGGACATCCTTACTAGATTCCCTATGAGCAGTAGAGAAGAAAACATTCTTTGTAGATTCCTGATAAGTTTTAAGCTAGGGGCATCCTTACTAGATTCCCTGTGTGCAGTAGAGAAGGAAGACAATCATTGTAGATTCCTAATATAGACATTGGGCATCCTAACTAAATTCCCTATATCCAGTAGAGAAGAAAGACATTCTTGATAGATTAGGGACATCCAAACTGTACCACTGTATGCAGTAAATGAAGGACATCCTCGTTATTTTTTTCAAAGACAAGGGGAATTTTGACTAGATTTCCCCGAAATGTGAAAAATTGTTATTTAAATCAGTGTTGTTGTTTCTAACTAAAATATATTGCATCACATATGATTTACATAACTGGTTATTATACACCCAAACTATACTCTTTATTTCTACTTTTTTAGGGGTGAAAATGTGGAAGATGCTTTCCTTGACACAGCTAAAAAAATCTATCAGAATATTCAAGATGGAAGGTGAGAATTATTATTTGACATCAATATCCACCAAGCCCTGTAAATGGTTTAAAGACTAGTATAATTTTTATCTAATTGTAGACCACTTTTTTATCCCATGGACTAATTGCTTGTTGTTGGTTTTTGTTTATGAACAACACCCTGGAACTGGATTCCGTGTTGGCTATTCTGATTGTTTCCAAATCTAATCATTTTAAAACATTTTCCACTTTCACTGGAGTTTCAAAACAACGAGATTTCACTATATTTTGTTCCTCATTGGTAAGTGTATCATTATGGAGGTGAAGTGAAGTTTACCGATATTGCCCTTAACATTGAATTGTGGTTTTTAGTTTGGACCTCAATGCTGCAGAATCTGGCGTGCAACACAAACCAGCCGCAGGGAGACAGATGAACACGATTCACCCAGACCAACAAGCCAATCAGGAAAAATGCAGCTGCTAATTAACTGTAAAGTCGATTTAACCTAACTTATAGGTGATTACTTATCTATGTCAGATAATAATTTGCGAAATGGGAATATGAAGTACTGGGTGCCTTTAAGAACGTTTTACATTTTCTGTACCCTGAAAAGAAAAGTGGATGGATACTTTTAGGGAAAGTCTTTGTTGGTAATGTGTACCATAACATGTACACTTAACAAATTATAGAATGGCAGTTCATATTTTTTACAAGATAAGGAAAAGAGATTTTAAAACTGCCGTGGTCATGTTGTATGGTAACAACCACAAAGTAATTAGAAGATAGGTACAAGTATGAACCACGCGGATGTGTATAAAATGTCTGATCCGAGTTTTTTTGCTAAGGTACCTGTTAAATAGTATCTGTTTAGCTTAATATTAGATAAATCATAACGATTGCTGCTGGTGTTTCATGCCAATAACACACTAGTTTCAACTAAACCAGTTTTCAACTGGAAATACCCTAATTTTTTCCCGTGATCACAGAGCTTTTCAATCCTCGCAAGCAAATTAAAATAAAAGTTTTATCTTTATTGAGAAAACCTATAGAGAGCTATAGTTTAGCCGTTAACAGCAGGTTTTGTGTTCCTTAAGCCGATGGTGGAACTGACCGAAGCGATAAGGATGGCGAGCTGTGCACACATACCCACAATTCCTAGCGTATGAACGTCTAAAATTGCCCATACAAACGCATAGAGTCTGTAACCCTCGAATTTGACATAATTTATAAATTGTGTTAGTAAAATCATACTAGTGGTCTATCATGAATGCTGCATTCTGATTGGCTACGCTACTCATAGGCTATTAGTGATAGCCTACGAGTAGCGATTGCGTGTGATCATATTTGTCGTAAACATTAAAAAATTAATTTTAGAGCTTTAAAAAAAGATTTCTTACTTCTGATTTTTGACCAACTAGTATGATTGTACTAAAACAATTATCCCTCTTGCCCTCATTGGCTAGTTGCCAAATAGCCCATTCAGCCTGCGGCCTCATGGATTATTAGTTTCTAGCCCATTCGGGCTCGAAGGATAATTGTTAATTAGTACAAGGGAGAGTTTACCTTGGAAAGCTCGCAGTGCATTGTGTTCATACATACAGCCGCCAATTTTTCAAGTCAATTGAGTCAATACTGCTTACCATGGTGAAAATTGCATACATAGTGTTGGATAATTTCTCTTTCAGATCCAAGTTAGACTGAAAGTTTGTTTACAAGCTTGTATTCCCTACATCATTCAATGTCCATGCACGTTTTCGTCTGCCAAACGTCTGTCTTGTTAAGAAAAAAATTCTTGAAATTAAAGTGTTATTTACAAAAGGGCGGGAGAAAAAAAAATACGGTAGAAAAATGGGAGAATTGTATTTTGCTAATCTTCAGTAAATGTAAAATTTCATAAGTGTAAATAAACTGGAGAACCATAGTGCAATTGTCTAGCTTTGACGGGGAGTTTTACGTGAATTGCCACAGTTTGAATATCAAGAGTAGAGTTCTCCATGGTAAAACATGCACTTGAATTCAATGCCTTTTTACGCAAAATGAAATTAAAATCAGAAATTCAGCCGATTGTGTACAATAATAAAGTCATATGATGAGACAGTTGCCAAGGCATTCTGGTGGCCCAAAAAATTCTAAAAATCCATTATTTTTGCACGCCATAAAGAGCCGAGTTTTTAACCCCTCCGTTCTTTTCCTTTTATGACTAAGATTGAGTGTGGCTGCTGTCATTAAAGTTGTTGAATATGGAGTCTGTATCTGGAGTTTGTATGTGAGCTAATTGAAAAGATCATCCTTCATCTTTTATCACTCAACGGGTATAAAGTAAATGCCAACCAACTGCTACAAATATTCAACCATTGATTATTTTACGACGAGTCTAGTCCGGTCTTTGTGATTTTCGTTGACTGACTTTCGTAGTGTTGTCGTATCTACATAAAAGCTTTACAAACGCCCTATTTTCTCGCTATTTATTTCTAATAATCTCCATTTTCAGAGAAAAACCCCTTATTTCACCCTAGATTTTGTAACAAGCCGGCCAGAATGCCTGATTACCTGATTCATATGTATTGAGTACAGTAGTCGAAAGTTTCACGCTTTGTAAAGGTGTGTCACACAAACTGGACTAATTCTTGAAATTTTTAAAGACACTAAAAAACCGTTTATGCAGAAAGGGTTCGTTAAAACTTAAATAGTTGCTTCTACATGTAGCAACTGAACACATTGGTCTTTTTTATAAAATTGCCGTTTTTGGCAAAGCAAGTATTCAAGGGCATGCGAACAGGCCTGTGTAGCATTGTGAAAGAGAAACATTTAATGATAAGTTAAATGTTCGTAGATTCTCCTAATTTTTCCCTCGCACTGATGCACAGGCTGAACAGAACAAGATTGAAGGTGTTTTGTTACTAGTTTGTATTTTCTTAAATTACCAAACCAAATCTGTAGTAATAGAAAGTAGGTTATTGTACAAGATTCTTTAATTTTGAGAAAGTGAAGAATTGTTACAAAACTCGTTTATATGCCATTGAACGTAGTATAAAAATAATTTACTGACTTTTTTTTTTGAAACTTATGTTATGGAAGTTTCTACGTCCAACTGTCATTAAAAACGAGGTAAATAAATACCAGTTGCATGTCTAGAAATAGACGGGCAGGTGTGTGTGTTTCTGCAAATGTGGAAAATATCATCCTTGGGAGCGGGCGGTGTTGCTTCGTTAAGTGTTCCATCTATATAGCGCCCTTGTCATATGTATGATCAGTTTACCCCCAGCAGACCGGAAGCATATAAAGGCGCCTCAAACAGCTGCTTCAGAGGGCGGTCCATGTATGACAACGATTTTCCTTTGTTTACCCTTTTCATGAAAATTACAACATTAAATCTCTTATATGCTGGTAATTATTTTATCGACCCCGAAAGGATGGCAAGCTGAGTGAACTTTAATTAGCGGAAAAAGATCACCCAAATATTCAACCCCTGGATAAGGTCGGGTACCTAACTGGGGACTTCGGGAATCGGAGGCAAAAATCTTACCGCTGCGTGAGGCCCTTCGCTATGGAATACACTTGAATACACTCTTTTTTTATAAGAACGCCGGCTTGAAAATCAGCCAAAATTAAAGAACATGCTGCATGAGAACACACCCAAGGCTGCGGGAATGACCGACAACTCTTGAAAGTGTCTTGAGTTGGCGAAGGTGGAGGTCTTTATGTACACAGTTGTAGTCTTTTCTTTTCCACTCTTGTTCTTGTCTTTCTGTGGTCGCGAATCACCAGAAGAGGGGGAGGCGCCGAAACGACGTGACAACAAGACAGATCGTCACAGAAAGACAAGCAAGACAAGAGCAAGGAAGAGTGGAAAAGAAAAGACTACAACTATGTACATGAAAACCGACAACTCTATTTTGTTAAAGTCATGGATTCATTAGATTTCTTGTAGCTTTATGCTTCCGAAACGTTTGCGTTGAGAGAAAATAAGGAAATGAACAAACGCTTATTTGCATAAGAGGCAGTCGCCCCTCAAGATTTTTTTCCAAACAAAAATTAATAGTAAGAAAGTTCGAAAGATCACGAAAAATGGCGACAGAATGGTTGGTGTTATGAAAGCTTTAGTAGGTCAGTCTAGCCTAGACTAAGTTCTAGCATAGTCAGACTAACATAGTTCTAGCCTTGTTAAACTTACATCTATCTTAGTCTAACCGAGTTCTAACTTACTTTTAGCCTAGTCTAAGGCCTGCTTCAAACACCGTATTTTAACCGTATCGAATTAAATTGATTTTGATCCGGAGCTAATTGAACCAGTGA
>JAOBAT010060886.1:0-25463 GCA_026413305.1 Hydrozoanthus tunicans | reverse complement strand
GGACTTTCTAAGACCCTCAATACCAGAGTCATCTGTAAATCATTGTTAAGCGCCTTTGATCATATCCACATGGAAAAAGCGCGCTATATAAATGCTAAACATTATCAGTCGACCGGGCGAGCAATTAACGAAGCACTCACTCGTTCAATCAGCCAATCAAGTATTGATTTAACTAAACTACATTATGTTACAAAAAGGGTCGAACACACTGGAGCCTCAAACTCCAAATCTGATGTCTCCACAAACTGATAAAACTAGCCTCTTTCTGATATCGCTTACTTCTTCCTTTTCGTAAACACAAAGTCAAGTTAACTTGACATCTGCAGAACAAAAAATCAAACAAAATAATCGAAAATGTTCTGATTGATTACCAACCAGTTTTACGTAGTGATTTAGCTCGGCTTGGCGCGATTCCTGAGCAATGATCTTCTCCTTCAGGGCATCGGAAGACGAATGAGGGGACTGAGAGAGTCTAAAATTGAAAAACTACAATTAAGACATTACTACATCTCGTAATTGATTTAGAACATGAATGATCATTGAACTAATGCAGGGCTCAAATTTACTTTTGGTTTTGGGTGCACACGTGATACTGGGACTAATTTTCTAGGCGCACCGTTAAAAACTTTAGGAACACAGCTTAGGATTCTGAGAGCAAAAAAACAAAGAAGTTTCAGACATTTACAAGTTAAAGTTAATTGTTAAAGTGAATAAGTGTTTTCTTTTTTGTGTTTGTGTCTTTCAGACTCTAATTTTAAACTGTGGTGCATTTTTTTGTTTGGGGCCTTGTACCAAACCGATATTTTTTCATTTGTAACACAGCTGTTTTGACAGAGTAAATAAGGACGGTCAAAGTCTGTCATAGCAAGATAAGAAGAAAAGAAGACATAGACAGAAGGAGAAAGACAAGTGCAACATTTAGAGAAGCAATAAGAAGCGGAAAGAAAGAAATGCTGAAAATAACTAATTGCATGTAAAGAAGAAATCAAAACATGTCCAATGGCAGCTAAGACAAACAGAGTTTCACAAAAAACAACTCTTTCTTTGTGATTCTCGTCCAGCTTCTCAGCGAGCAAAGTAACTTCACCAGTATCCACCAATCAGCTAACTGCTCACCCGCTGTTATGTTGCATGCTGGGAAACGAATTGCTCACAGTTTCCAGAAGGGTATTATCAAGATCTTGTTCCATGAGCGTGTGGTTACTCTCCCCAGGACTTCCGCTACTTGAAACAACCTGAAACACATAAAGTAAAGTACTGTTCAACTCAAGATAGATTTAATTTTAGCACAACGTATACGTGAAACGTTGTCTTCTCACGTAAGTTGAAGTCATCCACCAAACTTGACAGTCTAAGGTCCGAATCTCACTCGGACCAAATCGACTTTTTTTTACCTAACAACGAAATGATTCTTCCCAAAGCGGGAATGAATGTCTGTTCTGTCTTTTCCCTCTCTAAAACATACCTTTTTTGTGTTTGAAGCAGTAAGAAGCGTTAGGATAAAAAGGCGTTGGATGCTTGGGCCTGGGGCCGAGAATCATAACCCGTTTATTCTATTATTATGCAAGTCACTCTATTTCCAACATTTACGTTGAAATTGTTGTTCTGAGCTTAACCCCTCATCCCTTCCTCCTGGCCAGCAAATTGAAAGCTTAACGAGGTTCTCCTCTTTCGAAGCCCTTATGTCTAATTTCACGCTAAACGTTACACTGTTGCGTTCCCAAAGATATAGTAACCACTAGTAAACCTTTCCTCGACCTTAACAATGATATCAAAATCAATCCTCAACCCATAGCTATATGTTACAGCTGATAAACACATACATTACTATGGTGATCCCCCAGGGGTTCAATGCTTCCATAACCGCCGTCAAGTGGGTCCTCGTGCAGTCCACTGATAACACTGCTATGCTCATCTGTATCATCATAAGTTTTTAGCGGCTGAAAGTCTGACCCGGTAAAAATATAGCTGTCCCCTCCCCGTAAATTGGTACCAAGCATATCTCGGCTGGTCACATCCCCTCCGCCAGCGGACATCTTTGGTTCCTGAGTCGAACTACTCTCAGTCAAATATGACGAGTGTGGAAACTTGATATTTGTCTTGGCATGTGTGAACATATTGCCCGTTAGTGCTGTAGTAGTTGCTTCCCAGTAGCTGGTGCTTCTTTGTGTTGATGGCTGGTAGCGGTGCTGCGAGCTGTCGTAACTATTGCTGTACAATTCACCGCCATTGCCGAGGCCGCTCTGCGTCCATTTGGAGAAGACATCTGTAGGGTCTTCAATTTTTGAGAAACTACTTTTCTTTGTTGCAGGAACCTAGTAAAAAAGTTGAGTCCAAAAAAATAAATGGATTGCATAAAAACAGATTCTTGAGTTTTCTGTTTAAGTAAAGTAAAGTGGTGCATTTATATAGAAGTGGTAAAGTGGTGCATTTGTATAGCACCTTTTCCATATGAATGCTCCAAGGCGCTTTACAATGATCAGTTTACCCAGCAGACCGGAAGCATATATAGGCGCAATTGGCAGCCACTTCAAAGCGGTCCATACATGCTGGTACTCATTTTACCGACCCCGGAAGGATGGAAAGCTGAATGGCCTTTAGCGGGAAAGAAGGTCATCCAAATATTCTACCCCCGACCAGGCTGGGGATCAAACCGGGGACCTCAGGATTGGGAGGTAGAGATCTTTCCACTGCGCCTTCCCCAACCGAAGTTCAATTTTAAAAGAGAATTTATTACAAACTCAACATATTACAAGGTTCTGAGCACAAAAGAAAGATACCTGAGGAAAGGAGGATGTCGTGGATGAGGGTGTTGAATTGAGACCAGTGTTTGTATTGAGTAGCCCAAGGGCTTCTTCGCAGTGAGACTTCATCATCATCTGTAGACGTGTGGTAAGTGATGTTCTGAAAGTCAAGTGGAAAAACTATTCAACGAGTAGCGCTAGAAATGACAAGAAACTGCGTTCCACTGACTTACTCTCCACAAAAGACGGACACATCTTGTAGTCTCTGAAACAACTTTCCCTTGTAAAGGATAAGATTTCAAAATTACCAAAATTCACCAAAGCGTCAAATTGACTAAGTGAAAACTCCAACTGCCTTCACTAAGCTAAAAATCCCTGAAACTGGTTCTACCTTTGATTTTCAAGCTGTTGTCTTGCATTTGTAAGAGACATGATTTGCTCTTGAGCGGCCGTGACCCTGGAGAAAGAAATTATCAATTCAACAATGGTTTAAGTATTGTAACGCAATCAGCTGCAATATGATCAATAATTTCACCAATCGTACCAATAGCGCAAAATTGTTACATTGTATACTCAATATATAGTCCCAAGGAAAGCATTTTTTTCCCCGGATAGTTCATCAGGACTAGATGGCAAACAAAACTAACTTGTTTCCGGAGGGACTATATTTTAAATGTTCTGTTCTGTATATATAGACTTTCCCTCAAACAATCATATTGCAAAGACAAACAAACAAACAAAGACGGAACAACTTCGGCGAGCAGGCAACAAATGCGCAATTGTACCCCGGTCTGGATACGTTTGAGTTTGTTCAAGGGCACGTGACCATGATTCAACCAATCACAGTGCTGGTTTTGTTGAGTAAAAGTCTAGGTGTATAAAAATACTATTTGTAAGAGGTCAGTACGCGTATTACAACTCCTTGAGTTGAAAAGTAAAAGTCGAGTCCACTCCTACCTCCCGCGACTATTTAGTAAGTAAGATTTAGAACTGTCTAGAGATGTCTAACCTTAAGATTTATACAGTTTTAGAGTTTGATATCGCTATGGTAAAAAAATTCTAGCTGCTTTCATCTTCTACAAAAGCACATCTGGGTCAAATCAACATCTGTTTACCTTTCTTCATATTCAAAGGTAGTGGCTTTAATTCTCGTCTCTTTCTTCTGGAGCTCCTAAAATTTGAAGAAAAGGCAAAGAGTACTATCTAGCAGTATGAAATTATGTCGGAGGCGAATCTTTATTTTTTCCATGGTAATCCAGGATGGGTTAGTTTTGCCTTATTCCGTATTCAGTAGGAATGTAAAGGAAAAACTAAATTATCACTGCAACTGAGCAATCCAAAGGGTGGCGAATGCACATTTTACCACAATGCATTGTAAACCTTACACCAATAAATGAAGCTCAGGGAAGGTAACTCTTATACTAACAACACTGTGTGTGTCAATTTTGAGGGTGACAGATTCTCTCTGTGCGTTTTTATGGGCAGTTTTGGAAGTTTATGCGCTAGGAGTTATGGGTAATACACACGTCGCTAGCTTTTTTGCTACGGTTAGTTGAGTCGCTACTCGTATTTCATGATTTATTGATAAACTTGACTGCTCAGCTCCTGTGAGCAAAATACTTGGATAAATTCAAAGAGAAACTATGTCTGTTGTTCACGCAGAGTAAAAGAAGATGGTAGTTCGAGAAAAAAGCTTTATTCACTTGTGGAACAGACAAGAAACATGAAGATCTATAATTACAAAAACGGAATAATCGTTTAATTGGGAAGCAGGATGAATAACTAGTCTTGAATTCCTAATCGAAATTTGGAAATACGAATATTATCACTTTGGTTCTTTTTAACAGCAACGCCAAACTACTTTCAACTTTTCAAACATCGGACAAAGCGTCAACCAATAAATGTTCACTGTTTCAACAATCTCAGAAGTCTACGATATTCCTGAAGTTTGATACTTTCATTTAAGGAAATAAAACCAACGTGAAGAAAGTTAGTGTGCAGTGTTACCTCGTGGAAGTTTGTTAACTGCTGCTGTAGTTCCTCCTTGTGTTTCTGGTTTATTTCTTGTATCTGCAATAAGTCACACAAGTTACAAAATACCGTAGAATTCTGAGAGTAATGGTCCCCTCCTAACACGAAAGTAACGGTACTTTTTTTGCCCTCCTATTAAATCCCGAAAGTAGCGGCCCCTTTTGTGGGCAAAACTTGAAAGTAACGGCCCCGTTACTTTCGAAACTCTACGATAGTCTGGTTTTACTGTTTCATCATCGGGTTACGTTACATTGTAGGAATATAAGTATCAATAGAATTGACATTCATAAAATTCGTGCCCTCTTTGTCTGAGGCCATTTCGAGTTACAAACGTTTTTTACCTGTCCGAAAATATTAGCAATCCGAAAGTAGCGACCCCTTTTGCCGGCAAAATCCGTAAGTTTACTTTCGAAATTCTACGGTACTTATTATACATACAACGTTGCGAAAACTCGAGGTTCAATGAGGAATAATGTGAGTGATGCTTTTTACAGATTGTTTTGCAAGGGTGTTACGAGGCCATTACTTCAAAATCCAGGACAATGTCAAGAAACTAAAAACTTTGAACTATAGTAATTTAAGACAAGAAACTCAAAAATGATGATTGTACAGTCAAGAAAAGCGCCAACTTGGCGCGTCAAATTTGAAAACTATTTCCCAACCAGAAAAAGAAGGCAAGGAAAATATCTTCACACGACTGGGTTTGTTCAAGAACTGAAAGAAACAATTTTCAAAACTTTGTTAGTTTCCACAAAAGTATAGCTTTACTTTGCGTTTGCCTGCTCAAACATTATCCTCTGAAAACAAGCTTAAGGTACAATGAAGATTTAGTTTCTTCTGACCAATAAGGCCTAAATGTCAACTTTTTCTGATGTTTACCTCATTACCATAAATGTGCAACACTGCTGTTCTACTTCTCCAGCCAGATGCCATGACCATTACGCTTACATTATTGTTTATATCATTCTAAGGGAATACGAGCCCGTTTGGAAGCTACGTCGTGTTGACGAGGTCAAACAAGGACCCTGTTATTGTTTTAAGGGTCCATTTACTGACTCTTAAATTAAAAATAAAATTAGTTCTTTTTGACCCACGAGGCCTCAGTGCCTTTTTACTAGCTGTTGAATTATGTGTAACGAAACAAGCTACTTGTTTTCTGTGGTTCTCCCTCAGGTCAGCGTCGGATTTTTTCATATGTTCTTGCATCTCCTCCAGTCGGCTGTTAAGCTGTAAACAGGTAAACAGTACTGATTTTAAACCTCTTTTTTTCTTAGCCGGAACAACAATGAAAGAGTGTGCAACAGGGTTCTTACCATGCAGAAATTTTGTATAATATTAGTTTTGTCACAACAAATTACTCGTTTCGTTTTAGATAAAGCTAAAATAAAACAAACAATGCGATGTTTATATGTAACAACACAATAGCGGAGTCTTTCAGCTGCCAATCAAAAGCTGAAGCATTCTTCATATAGTATTTATCTATCCAAGTTGAAGATGGCTAAGACACATGAAATCGACTCTTGAGTTTTGTATCCTTTTCTGCAATTGTAATGAAATTGAAAAATCCAGGGCTTTCGAGGATTCCAGTAAATAGGAATTATCTTGAAGCACGCGTTCTGTGCAGCAACAGGCCGCCAAAAAAATAGAAAAATTTTCAACAAGAAATATTGTCTCGATCTTATTTGGCTCATTTGAACAAGAGAACAAAGTTATGTACTTTGAATAATAAAAAAAAAGTTTGCAAAAACTGTTAGAAGCCCATATTTACTTTTTAAGTTTTTGTTTAAAAAAACAACAACACGTCCAATTTCATTGAACAAAACAGACGTCATTTCGGTTTGTAACCTTTTGCTTTTGCAAGGAAGAACAAAAGCAGTGTCTTGTACATACGAGTAAAATTAATAAGTGATTTTAAACATTGAAATTGACACCAGATAATACAAAATATACCACAGATTCGCTGTTCTTTTTCCAGCGAGTGAAATGAAAAGTGGTTTGGGGAAACTTATCGGGAGAATAATAAACTCACTCCTGACTTGCATGCTTGTATATGATGTTTGTCTTACCTGTCGTTCCAAATCTGCTTGTCTCTCAGTTTCCATTTTAGATTTTGTTGCATCATATCTTGCTTCAATGAGGCTGATCTCCATTTTCAGACTTTCCTGAAAATTGATTTACAAAGATGACGATTTTAAATCTGTTACATGCACCAAACATCCAAGAACCGTATCAAAAAAACAAAGAAAGACCTTTTCTTTAGAGGAAGAGTGGACGAAGCAGGGTTCTCATTAGAAATTTCAATAGGCGGCCGAAATGTATCAACAGGCGGCTACATTTTTGGTCTGAGTGATCTTTGTGATACCAAAGTGTGCCTTATGTTTTACAAAATAGCTCGATATTTTTTTACGTGCGCATTTTTTTAAGTCAAAGAGAAATTTTACAGCCACTACATGCGGCTACCTTCGTCCGAACAGCCGGCGGAATATCGCCGGTTGCCGGCTTCTACTGAGAACCCTGGCGAAGTTAAGTTTTTTCAAGCAAAAAAAAGAACCTTCTGTTCTTGTTTCGAACTCATCCACTGAAAATTTGCTAGTATGGCAAGAACTAAACACATAGTTCGTTTTGAATCTGTTACACGCACCAAACATCCAAGAATCGTATCAAAAAAACAAAGAAATACCTTTTCTTTAGAGGAAGAATGGACAAAGTAAAGTTCTATCAAGCAAAAAAAAGAACCTTATGTTCTTGTTTCGACTCATCCACTGAAAATTTGCTGGTATGGCAAGAACTAAACACATAATTCGTTTTGATTGATGAAACAATATTCCAGGGGTTTTCCAGGGTAGCAAAATATTTTTCTAGGACCCAACACCTAGTTATCTCTCGGCGAAAACAAAACAATATCAACTTTTAACTCTACCATTCTGAAATATTTACAAGTAGATTTTTTCCAAACACAAAATTGACCCAAATCCAAAAGAAAAACAATCCTGAAATTTAGTTGAATACAAAAATGTACAACTTCGAGCAAGATGCTTAACGTTGAAATGTCTTCCACAAAAGGTCCAGGAGTTTTCCCAAGCCCCGGAAGCCATGAAAAGTAGTCCACTTTCGAAAAACATGTACAATATCGGAAAACAGCTAAACCTGAATGATTGTGCTTAACATTCTAGGCCATTGTCAAACAAAACGTCAAAACAAAAATCTGTATATTCTAGAGAGACCAGTCTAACTGAAATAACAAGAAAAAAAATAAGTTCGAAGGTTCATACAAATTATGGTGAACCGCTTTATCTTACTGTACCTTCTCCCTGACTGCAGCATCTAGTTCCATTTCAAGTTTTCTAACCTCATTTTGTACAGACGCAAGGGCCGACTGCGCTTCCTGTAAACAACATTTGACTTTTTTTGCAATTATTGTTGGATCATTTTTCTTACGTGTCTAAAGTCAAAATAGAATTAGCATTCAAATTAAAACAAGGACTTTTCTTACTCAATCGCTCGCTGACTAGATACCGCATTGATTCTAGATCACATAATCCGTTTTCCAATAATACACTATTTTATGCTTTTCATTTTATTGCTAAGAAATAGTTTCAAAATACATTGCCTCTTTGGTGGAATGCGACAAGGAAAACCAGTTTGTGAAACTGGTTTAACAGGTAAATAAATGTAGCATAAATCAAAGTACGTATAGTATCACATTATAAAGCAGTATTTGAGCCTTTCGTTTATAACGAAAAGAACCTAAAGTTTGGCAACTAAAATCAAGTTGCTTGTACACCATGAAAAAAATGGAACAAATTTTAAATTCTGACTGAAGTCCTTCGTCAGAGGAAAGTTTAAAGAAAAGAGTAAAATTGACAAAAAATATATTCATGGGACTAAATTGGCCACTCATGATCATGCAAACAATTTGGAAAGTGCAAATTTACGTTTACATATTAGCTGAGGAAGTTCAATGCTTTAGCTGAGACAAGTAATTGTAGCCTTCTTTTACCTTTGTATTTTGTCTTTCATGCTCCAGGTTTTCCTAATTAATAAAAAACAGAGGAACTCAATGAACAGTTGCCTAAAAAGTGCAAGATTAAAAAAGTATTTTATTTGAATGAAAGAACCGACAGTCTGTAGCAAGATATTACGTTTGTCTACAGTATATGGATACAAAATTTTCCTATCCTACACTGCCCGTCGCCTGGTTTGTCAAGTTGGTAAGGCGCTAGTCTTTCGTGCGGGAGGCCAGGGTTCGATTCCCGGTGCTGGACCTTCACTCAGGATCTTAAAATAAGTGAGGAGAAGGTGCTGCCTTTGCTCTTACACCTGCAAACTGTTAGAATTTTGCGTCTTCTTGGATAGGGATGTTAAACCGTAGGCCCCGGGTGGCAGATCCGAAGGGAAACTTGAATCCTATTATCTGTTCACCCATGACTTCTCGAGTGAAAATGTAACCAAAAACAAAACAAAAGAAAGGCAGTTAAAGAAATATTTGCCAGTGCTAACAGCAGTAAAAGTTAGCTATCTGAGGATAAGAACTGTAGTGTCATTTCTAATTATCATAAAACTAAAAACGGTTTGTTCAACTCCTGTGTATCAGTTAACTCAATTTTTTGCTGCTTTCACCTCCTGTGTCTCCAAGCTTGTCTTGTATTCTTTTTCTACTCTTTCTAGTTTCTTCACTAGTTCTGCACATCTCTCATTTTGCTGTGGAAGAAGACTCAAGTTAAAGAAGTTTCCAGACGAAATTGGTGAAAACTATTTTTGCAAGACCTTTTTCAGACACCAAACCAAAGTTCTACCAACATGTGCGACGCAAAACTATGCTAATCGATTGTTAAACGTGTTCGTGTGAGTATCTAGATAAGATATTGTTGCATGGGCTTTTGATCACAACTGTGATCTTTTTTACAACATTGTTTGTGGTAGACTGATTTTATGCGGGATTCTGAGACGAAAGACGTATGCCTAGCGGATGTAAAGCAACATTGACCTGCACCATAGGACCTGGGTTCGAATCCCACTGGATTCCGACTTATATCTTTCAATTTCCATTTTGTGGCTTCCTGGGGTCCATGCCGTTGATTAATGGCTACAAGGCTATTCTCTCTTCCCGGAGACTAAGAGCCTGTCCTACAAGGCTATTCTCTCTTCCCAGAGACTAAGAGCCTGTCCTACTTTCCCAGTGGCAGCCAGTCCATTTCCCTTTCCTCAGTGGCTACAAAGCTTCATTCATACTCGTATCCATGACTTACAGACTCATGCCTATGGCATGGGATAGGTCAGGTGCAGCTAAAACGGATTGACTTAACTACTGTAGGTAATCTCGAATAATTTCAAAATAGCTTTCTTCAGAATAAAAAGAGTACTTTACCTTTTCAAGGGCACTCTGGGCTTCAAGGGCAGTTTGCTGAGCCTTGTCTTTTTCTATGATCAACTCTTCCTTTGCATTCTGTTCAGTTTCAGCTTTCTCCTTCTCTTTTGATAGCAAATTCAGCAGCTTTTCATGTTCTGCTTTCTGTTTGTCAAGCTATCAAAATGCAAGGACATCATCTTGAGATTAGCACTTAATAATGTTAGTATTTTTGTGCCATGAAATCGATTTTGAAATCTAACTGGAAAAATTGTTGAAATAAACTAAAGATTAGTCTCTTGTGAACTCATGCAAAAGTAAATACAGCATCAAAAGTCTCTCTCGTTACCTAACTAGCTGAGCTTGTTAACAAATAGTAATCAAAATTGTCTGACCTCCGCATGCTTGTCTTTCTCTGCTTGAGCAGCCCTCTCCTGTTCTCTTGTCAGAGCCTCGACAGCTTGTGACAGCTCTTTCTCAAATTGAAGCAGCATCTTTTAAGACAACAAAAACGGAAACTGCTTTTTACAGCAAAATGCAACAAACTCTACAATCTCTTGTCTATTTCCATCAAAAAGGGTAGGCAACTTGTTGGCTTCTTGTACCATAAACTTTTTTTATTCAAAATTTCTTATCTTAAACAGAGGAGCTACAAAGCTTTCAAAGTCGGAGATTTCTTCCACATAATGACAGTTCAAGCACCGAAATTCTATAAACAAAGAGAGTCAGTGGACACTTGAGTTGTTCAGTAATGACTAAAGGGGCTCTTGAACAAAGTTCACATTTTTTTGCTATTTACAATGAGCCCCTCTTCATTTTGTGATAAGAAGCAGCTAGTGCTTTGAAGGAAATGAGAGTAAAATAATGTTATGTAGTTCATCCAGTTGAAAAAGATTAACAGAAAATAATTAACTCACTGGAAGTTACTGTGACAGATCGCTAGGTTGCGGCTGTATTGCACAACTTTCATCAGGCAACTACCAAGTTGTCACTTGACCCTATTGGATCATGTGATGATGGCAGGAGACAGCAATCATTCATTTACCAACATTTATAAGCATCAGGGCATGATTTTGACATGGAAGACATGAAGATCGTCGATAGAGAGGAACAGTGACTACCGCTGGGGGGTCAAAGAGAAAGTGTGTGAACGGATCATGAATCCATCAACAGCAAAGGGAGGCTGGAGAATGGGCTGTCTCATTCGTGAGAGTGCGCTCTCGCAGGTGTCTCCTGCCAAATGTCACGTGATCCAATTGGGTCAAATGACAACTTGGTGGTTGCCTGAAGGGTGTGCAATAGGGCCACAGTGTAGCAAACTGTTAATGACAATAATTTCAAGTAAGTTATTCAGTTAATTATTTTCTATGTCTTTGGATAAAGGTTACAAAACTTTCTCTGTAAAATCTTGTTTTGGTTATGTACCTCTTGTTGCCTCTCATGGGACTGCTCTGAAGCCTGAGACTCTTTCTTTAGCTTCTCAATTACTGCCACCTTCTCCTCCTCGTGCTTCTTCCATCCTTCTACCACTTTCGCAAGAGTCTGAATAATAACAGGATTACTGTAAATGCTCTAACATGCCCCAGGGGGGGATTTATTTTTAGACCTTACAGACAGGGGGCTTATTGGAGAAAGGGAGGGGGGTTTATTAAAAAATTAGCAATAGCTGGGCCGACAGACAGAAACATAACACGAAGTCCGAATACCAAACACATGTTATAGCAACTAGTGTCTCTGTGCTCCTCTGGTGCTGTACAGTAGCTAGCACTTTTCAAAAACTGAAACTGGTTTAACTGTTGATAAAACGTATTTTTGGTACAGGACGCCTATGTTTATTGTAGCTCCAATGTAATATATATCTTTATGTTGAAGGTGGTGGGGGGTACATGCAGGTGGCTTATTAGAGCAGGGGGCCGTGACCGGACCAGCTTTTGACCCAAGTTACATTTTTTAATTGTTATTTGCTGAGCACATGCATGTTTCACTGCAGATTTTGTTTCGTTTTTTTGTTCATTTCTCTTTATGAATGTCCCATTTTGCGTCTAAGAAAACCTTAATTTCAAAGTTTCGGGGTGAGCAGGCCCTTGGACCCCCTAGTTTGCTCGCACCTTTGGTGCTCAGGAATATGGCCAGACCAACTCTCAAGACCTTCCACAGGGCCTAAGTCAGGGGTTTCAATAATTGAAGTAGGGGCAGACCATATTACAGTAGGCAGCTGTACCCCTAAAAGGGGTCGGCAAGAAACTCAAGGAACTTTAAGAAAAATATTGTTTATTGTTATAGAAAGTAGGCGGTGGTGATTTGAGAAGTAGGTGGCAAAACTTGCTGGTTGCCAGCTTCTATTGAAACCCCTGCATGGAAGGAAGACTTTATGTGAGCCAAATACTCCACATCGTGATTTGTCATGCTACTGTATCATACAGGAAATGTTCCTCCCTCTGGCACTTACAAAGTCTTTTTCAGCCAGGTTTTCCTAATTCTCTACATGATCATCCCCATGAATACTTTTGGCCATACAATTTTTTAATAATTACAAGTTACTTCTCATTACGAGATCGCAAGATTTGGTTGCTTGTTTCGAAAAATAAGTAAGTGAAAAGATGAAGTATCTTTAAACAAAAACTAAACTCGTTTTGCTTGGATAACTAACAGATTTATATAAAGATTAACTAAAGAAGCATTAACACAGTTGAAGCAGTGCTTGTTACCTATAAACTTTTCATCAAATCAAATCCTTTTGATGGCATGTGTTGACGAATCCCGAACTGGTTTCAGGACCCTGAATCCCAAACTGATTGGGATTGGGTATGAGTTCGCATACTGTACTGTACCTTGTCAAGCTGTTCAATCATAACTTCTTTCTTCCTGTCAGTTGAGAGTGCAACAGCAAGTTCTTGTTGAAGCTCTAGAAGCTAAACAGATTTAAAGATTTTAAATTGTAAGGGGAGAAAGACAAAATGAGTCTTTTGAAAAGAGGAATTGATGGAAAAATCATCAATCATCAACAACAGAGAAAACAGAATTTTTTTGACAACATTTTACCTTGGCATGAAGCTGCTGGATTTGTTGTTCACAATGCTAAAGAAGAAGACCAATGGTTTACAAGTAAGTTCTACACAATATGTTACTAAGAAATGATAAACATTTTACAGTCATACATTACACATTATATATTACTTGGGATTATAAAAGACCAAAATTTGAAAGGCTAATCAAAATTATTTTTAAAACAGGTGGAGATTAACTACTTTGTCAATTGGAAACTTACCAGTGTAAAAAAATAATGCCCCATAATTTAGAATTTTCAATTTTAGAGTTCATATGTTTTCACGATAATTACTGAACACAGTAAATGAAATTCATTGTGTAAAGTAATATGTACTAGAAATAACAATTTGGTTAAATTATCTAATATAAAGTATTTTACTGCCAATTGCAGAGTTATTATATCTATCAATTACAGTTAAATAATTTTATTAAGATTTACAAGTAAAATAGAACAAAAACAATTTGTTATTTTGTAAAATAAAAATAGATTATGTCATTTTGGACACCACAACTTTAACCTACAATAAATTAAATTCAACACAGTGATCTTGATGTTTAATCGACTTGCATAGGGAAAATTCTTTAGTGGAGAATGTTAGACCGAGGTTCACATTTGTCACCTATAAAAGGCCACTGCTAATAAATAATTATAACACTGGCAACTAGATTTTTAGAACTTCTGGCCACTGCAAGAATGAGTGTGCTGTGACTGAGTATTAACTATGAGTTCTGTTTCTAATAAAATGATAAGCAATACGACAAATAGGTGAAGCTTATATACAGTATCTGCTTTCTTGGGCTTGGCCTAATAAATCTGGAAACAAAGCAATAATTCTTGCACATAATGTAGTATGAATTATATGGGGAAATTAATATTCAAAATTCTTCACATTAAATCCCCTGAAGAGTGAGCTAATCACGAAACAGGCTTGTCGGGATGAAAGTGTAGTCTTTTTTTTATTTTTCTTCAACTACTATATATCGAGCTCTACTTTTATGTATCGAGCACTGTACAACGGAAAAATCGAAACATAGACTTCCTACATACATAATTATATATGGCTACTAAAACTTGCGTTTAGGCTACCAAAACCTTGCCTCTGGTAGCTATAGCCTGAACTGGCTACTTGAAAAAAAGTTAATTTCAAGCCCTGGGGATCCAGGCTGTACAGATGGTGGATTTGACACATAATGACTGAGGGTAAGACTATCTCTAATGAATGATTGATGATCATAGCTCAAAGTTTGAGTGCAAATTTAGGAGGCCGATTGTCTATATAAATTAATACGCGGCAAGGTGAACTTCTGGATTCCAGACTGTAAAAAGAAATAAAAAAAACTATATTTTATCTAGGTGTCACAGCTAAGCCTCTGTTTCTCTATTTCTAAATCTCATGTCTGTTTCTAAATGGTAAAATTCCTGTATCCTTCAGAGCTATTAAAAATGTTCTTGCAATGTTCAAGCTGCTGCTTAGCAATGCTTTCTGCATCCTCCTTCAGTCTATTATTATTATTTATATTATTATTAGTAATAGTATTAACAGATTTTACAAAACAATAAAATCAGACAAATGTACCTTTCTCCTGAACCTTTCTCTCTCCAGATGCTCCTTCAAGAGAGAATTTTCTGACACTAGCATTTTGTCATCACTGCCACTGCCAACAGACGGGTTAAACCTAACCTTCCTGTCAAAGGGCCGAGAAACTGGGTGGGAGCTAGTAGATTTCCGCTGTTCTGCAGAGTTGACAGCCATCTGATCGTTGGTAAACTGTACATAACCAGAAAATGTTTTCTTGTTTGTTTGTTTTACCATGATCATAACTGAGAATACTGTAGATTGTTGGTAACAAATAAATCCCTGGTTTATTTTTATTTAACTAGTAGTAGCTAAATGCAAGTTTATTGAGTGCTTGTCAATAAAATGTGACTTGTTAAGGTAAGTTTTTGAGAATGAACGCTAAATTCAAGAATTTTTCTCCTTCGCAGGGCTTTATAATGCTGCTGCCTTGCAACCTCGCCTTTTGGCTCGCTTGCTCATTGGCAACTTATAGCATAAACTGAAAAAGAACCAGGTTTTTAATCGAGTACAAAAATTAATATATTAAATAGGTATTAATTTGAATTGGTTTTACAAAGCAGGTTTTCCTTAAAAGGTATAATAATGATTGTTAAACTTTAGAAATGGAAGAGCAGGTAAATAATAACAAATATACAAAAACGATCTGTGAATAAAACTTATAAATAAGAAGCTTTCTGCTATCTTACCATAAAGACTAGTAAGATCGCCAAATGCTTCTGATTTTTAAATCTTATCCAGAGATCATTTTTTTATAATATTATGTACATTTTATTGTTAAACCTGGTTGGAATGGACACTTAATGTAGATTAATTATAATATTTTATACTTTAAAAAAATATCTGTAATGTAAGAATACTCTAAATTTCATAATTTTTCAATAAGAATTTATTTAGTAGTAGACAGAATAAATTACAAACATATTGAAACAGTTCACTTTACCATCATATACAAAATCATCTGGCAAACTATTTCAAACTGCAGTAACCTTAAATGTTTTCAGAAATGCTCTTCTCCTCATTTATCATATAACTGAGGAAGTAAAGTGTCTTCCGAAACGTTTTTTAAAATTAAAGTAATTTTTT
This sequence comes from Hydrozoanthus tunicans, assembly GCA_026413305.1. Taxonomy (NCBI): domain Eukaryota; kingdom Metazoa; phylum Cnidaria; class Anthozoa; order Zoantharia; family Hydrozoanthidae; genus Hydrozoanthus; species Hydrozoanthus tunicans. Next base: position 9,630 of record JAOBAT010060886.1, on the reverse strand, counting down.
AAACCAAAATTTTAGGCCTGAATGGCACAAACTAAAAACTATTATCAATGATATCTTTTAAAGCCTACAACAAAAGTTTAGAACTAATTTTCTTGTAGAACACTATTTAAAAGAACATTTTTTGTGTTTTATTAAATTTTGTGATTAACCTTCTGGTCAAAACCTGAAAATGACAGCTAGAACTAATTTAGAACCATGCTTCAATATTAGAAGCGTTATGGTATAATATCAGAAGCATTATGGTATAACATTAAGAGCTGATAACCAAGATTGGGTGATTTAGAACCAATCAGAATGCTAGAAAAGTAATATTTTTGAGTTTGAAAATAATTTTAAAAAGTTTGTTACCTGTCCTTCCAGAGAAGAAGTATTTGGTAATAGCTTCTGAATCAAGGCAGCAGTCGTAATGCTACTCAGTGAGTCATGATCGTTATGATTATCAGCATGCTCTTCGTTTTCTAAGAAAAAGGATAAGAACATAAAATTTAATTCATCTAAAAAATTGTTTCAATTTTACATACATAAAGCATATAACATCAAAAAGCAATATGCAGAGTCTAAAATTATATTTGAAGATATATATTTTATTTATTATATACAGTGTTACTGTGTATTTCAAAATGTTAATATAAATATCACGATGGTACATGATTGTATAACCTTGCAATAACATAACAGTAAGTCTTTTAAACATTAGAAGTGCTATTAATTACAAAGCAGTGTGTTTTTTTATGTTATAATCATTAATAGCATTAGCTGACAAAGTATAGTATAAGTCTCTGCTTGAAATGTGAGCTTCCTGAAGCTGCTGTAAAAAATCTATACTGATTATAATTGTGAAAAGTATTCCAAGTACTTTTCAAATTACAGTACCTGTGGTACTTTGTACATGATCTGAGTCATCAGTTTCACTCTCAGTAAAACTTCTTGATGCTTTTAGCATTGACTGGAGATGCTGTCGTACTTTCTCCATCTCCTGTATATCGACACTTGTCACTGAGCTGATGTTCACATCCAGTTCCTGGCCACAATCACAATGAATTACTTTAAAAGGTTGTAGTAACTTGCAACATATTTTCCGAGCTATAATCTGCACCACAGATAACCCACACCCCAACATTTTCATGACTAAGAGAAACAAAAGTTTTAACTTGTAACAGATTTAACAAGCCTGCACCCGTATGTTAGGTACTTTAAAAGATCACAAACTCTATCTACAATATCTAAAATCAAAATCTTTTACAAATTGAAGAATAGTTTAAGCTACAAATTTAATGTACCAAAGACTCAGCTGATTTTATAGATTAACTAATAGGTGGACTGAATACTGTATACATCCTTTTTATAACAAACTTTATAATTAAATCTAGCAGAGCATTTTATTGAAAATACTAAGAGTGTTGTACTTAAAAATGGCCCTACCAACTTCAAAATCTAACAAAAAACCTGTACCCTTAAATTACCCAATGGCATTCTGTACTTCTCCACTGCAAAGTGAATTTAACAGATAACCCACGGGGTGTAGTCCAAAAAATGGGTAACAGGAAATAGTTAGTAACAACACTTATAGCTATTGTGAGTGTGTAAGCTTGGCTCAATGACAGTAACTAAAAGCTTTTACTGTCAACCGGTAGGCTCTGGGTTTGATCCCCAGTCTTAAATTGCTGAAGGTTGTTCAGCCACAATTTCAACCAACCTGCCCCTGTGTGTGATGGAATGCTTCATTCCCAACATAGATCCTTTCAGAGTCCAGTCCAAGCTGTATATGCCGAGGTGGTGAGATATCTGGTGTGACTGGATTGAAAAACTGTCCTTTGTTTCGTGCTTTAACATCATCAGCTACTGACATTGTATGTGCGAAGCTTGATGTTGGCAGTGAAGACTCAGGGCTTAACTCCATCAATGTTTCTCATATGTTAAGACTTCAATACACACATTCAACAAGACTAAAACAAAAAGACAAGTCAAATATTAGGCAATTTAATACTACTTCTCGGAAAGTAGGGTTTTAATGGCTTATAATACCTCTTCTTATGTCTATGTGTTAGTGGTGCAGTGGCCGAGTTGTTATCGTGTTTGACTTGTAATCCTAGGGTCGCTAGTTAGAGCCCCAGTCAGACCACTGTGCTGTGTTCTTGAGCAGACACTTTATCTGACTTACTTCCACTCCACCCAGCTGTATGAATAAGTACAAGTTTTGCTGGGGGCTAACCTGTGATAGATTTATTTAGTCTACTGTACAGGGGGAGTCAGATTTTCATCCACTCCTGAACCAGAGATAAGCACTGGCTTTATGAGCCACTTGTAGGCTCAACAAAAGAGTTTAGCTTTTAGCTATGTCTACATGTAAACCCTCATCAAAATAATTGCACTTGTTGTAAATATCCTTGTGATAATTAACACAATTGGTTTCTTATATGTATAATTCAATTATTTCTAAAAAATTTCTTCAAGATATTTTCACCAAACGTTTCACAAGTTCATGTGGATATAGTTAAAAGAATTACCAAACTGATTGTCTTAGGGGTGATGGTGTTTAAATCTTAAGAATAATTCGATCCTTAACTAGTACACTCTCTTATCTTTAAACAAAAATAATTTGAGTGAAACTAATATTATATACTATTAAATAAACGCTTTCTGGCAGCTGGTATATTGGAGGATAATGTCCACAGCTTATAGAATGTCCGAAAGTTAAACAGTTGCTGAAGCTTCAAGGGAAATTGAGAAATTTTGAGGATAATCTATACGCCAAGGACATTATCCTTCGATATATCAGTAAGCCAAAAGAGGTTTACTTATGTTATAACCCTCCCAGTATTTTTTTCTTCAAAAAAACTTTGTGTACAATTGTAGCAATGAAAATTTCTCTCTTTTCCACACTAATACAATATGTAAACTTGCAGTTTTAAGCTTAAATATTTTGCAGAACTTTATAGACTTGATAGGTTTAGTTAATAAGCTTGCTATTAGAACCTGTTGTTTAGTGAAAGCAGACTCGCAACTTTTATTACCTTCAAATGTGTTTATAGGGGGACTTTGTCGCCTTTTTGCACTGTCTGGCACTGCCTTTGAAACCAGGCATTTTTAAAAATCTTTGTTGTTAATACTCAGCAAAATGAATAATTTTCTAGTCTTCGACTATCAATTTAAACTTGTTCAAAATTTGAAAAGGTAAGTTTGTTTTAATTAAAAATGGTCAACAAAATCGCAAGTCAATTATCAAATTGGAAGGGGTATATTCTGTGATAACCTACTTTGATTTTGTACCACGTGATGCATGATATCCAATGAGATTGCGCAAAGATTATTTGGTGGGTTATAATTTCAAATAACTATTGCTTCATAAGTTCTATAGTTTCAAGTTAGGTTATGCACATGATTGTACATTATGCATCGACTTTGCTCAAACAATATTTTCTTCACTGTAAATTGTCTTCGATTGTTCTGTATAGTTGCATATGTAATAAGACTAGGACGATTAAGATACAAGTAAGTAAATTTAAAATTACTAAAGAAAAATTTTAAAATATCATCGTCAGTAGGGTTGCATAATTCGCCGGTTTAAACAAATTAGATCCGATCGAGCAATGCCAAAGGTTAACATCCAATGCAGCAAATGTGATCTATGCTTTCACATAGCCACGAACAAAATAATTTCACAGCTTAATTTGAACTTGCTGACCTTGGCTGAACAGGAAACGTCTTGTTACAGTTAAATTCAGGATCAATTATGACTAAGTACCCATCTGAATCAGTTACAGTTACTACTTAGTTTTGCGAAGTACTGAAACTTCGACGGCTTGCTCTTGATTTGATCATTTCCAAAAATGTGCAATTTGTTTGACAGTATATTAAACGATAAACAAAATCATGTCTTGCACTTTTGTTTTGTTAAAATATATTATACACGATCCCAATTTTGTCTGTTACATTCCGAGAAAACAAGTTTTTGATTTGAAGCATGTTGCCACAAAAGACGAGTGAATCCACTCAATCCTAACTTATGATCCGTTCAAACGACAAATCTAAACAAACCAACAATTAACTGTACTGAAAGGACGACCCTCACTTAATTTGTTCTTCCATAGGATCATGAAGTTTTTGTAAAAAGATCTTACAGCAAAACAAAAACTTAAGGTACCTGCTCTTGCTAGTTTTCTTCCAGCTCCTATCCATCCACAAGAGTATTTCTAAAATTCGTAGTTTTGTAGAGCCGACAACCGTTACTGTTTCTTCGAGATCAATGCAAACATTGAGCAGACCGCTGACAACAGAAACTGGCGGCGTGTTTATACGAAAGACTGGGGAAAATTTTAAATTTTCTTTATCATCAAACATATTTCATCCATAATTTTTTTTAAATTTTTTTCTTCTTATGTTGTGCCTTAAGTTGAGAATCGAAATTGGTTCGAATTTCTTATCCAAGTAAGTTAGTTAAATCCGCGTACATGTGTAACAAAATTTGACGGTGCCCTCCCCGAACGACAATTTTTAAGAGTCGGTGCGTCGTTTGATTTTTGGCGGGAGTCCGCCATTTTTCTCAGACTTGACAACTGTTGGAAATATTTTTAAGAATTATAAAATGGAGTACCAGGACTCTAAAGGTATTGGGTATGAGTATGAAACGCAGCTATTTGGATTCACTCCAAAGTCGTTTGTCGACGGAAGTAAGTATTCCTGCAGTCTATGTATCTTACTGTTATGTTCCCTCGTTCACACCAGCAATCGTTTGATTCAATCCTTTACTTATACCTAACTTTGTTCAAAAATATGTAGGTTCCATACTTTGTACGCAACACGTTACTAAATTCGTTTTTCTCTTTCCTAAAATACACAGTTTACAACGCGGTAAATGATTATATTGCCGACTGCTTTGCTGAGCTTGAAAATGTCCTAAACAGTGAGGTAAAGTATTGTTAACTCGTAGCAGCAATTTATTATTTAAGCCTTGCTTTCAGACGGTTATTTTTAAGGGGATAAAATATCAGCCAACCTTAAAATTTTTAAGGCTTTCGAGAGCAATTTAAGTTAGTCGGGTTGCAAACTTCAAGTAAAAACACTCAGCTATCAGTATCACATGTACAGGACCGACCGCGGGGGCACTGGTTGGGGGGAGGGGAGGGGGGTGAAGGAGGAGCTCTCAAAATATTGCTCAATCACTGAAACCATTGAAAGGTAAAATTTCCGTACTCACCCATACTTAATTATGCATACAGTAACACCAAACTCCACGTTTTCATACAGTTAATGGTCGCCAAACTCCACATTTTCATTTCGGGAATCAAAAGATACAATCCTTACCATTACTCCTAACCCTGACAGTTATTTCAAGAGTTTTTGGTTGCTGGTAAAGTGAAGTTTACCTACTAGACTTTCCTCTGAAGATCAATAGCTTTGCATGCATAATTAAGTATGGGTGAGTTTGGAAATTTTGAAAAAATACCCTTGGAATGCAATGAATGTCTTGCATTAAGCTTGAATTTTCACAATTCCTCAGGAGAGCAACCATTTCAAGAAGAAAGAATTTAAATAAAATAACAGTTGTGCTTGTTTCTTTTATCATGTTTTGTTTCTTTTCAATCATGTTCTTAGTTATACAGTAGATGTTCACATACTGTTTGTAGAGGTTCTTAAAACAGATTTCCCTTAATGGCTTTAGTTTTGATGGTGACTCTAGCAATCTAAAGTAATTGTAATGTAAATTATTCACAAACTGGAAATTATTCTGTGTTACATGGTGAATAATTTACTGTTTTTTCTATCTCAACTTTTTTGCAGCCAGAATTATGTCAAGCCAGTACACCTGAGCAGACTCGTGAGGTAAGATCTTTTGAATATAATAATTTTTGTTGTGACTTAGCCAGAACTCATGGGGACAAATTGCCCTTTAAACTTTCATCATCGTGCAAACACATCAAATGATGGTTTCCTTTTTAATGATGGACACTGATTGTTTCAGAATGTAAGGCCTGCTTCAAACACCATATTTTAACCGTATCGAATTAAATTCACGAATTAAATTTGGTGAAAATATGGTGTTTGAAGCAGTGCACCGAATTAAATTCGGTAATGAATTAAATTCGCTTCCACCTACCAGATAATATGGTAGAAATTCAATTTGTTGGAAATAAATTTGGTGTTTGAATCACAGTTTCAATTAGCTCTGGATCAAAATCAATTTAATTTGATATGATTAAAATACGGTGTTTGAAGCAGGCCTAAGAAACTGGTCTGATGTTATAAGAAACATTTTTGGTGCGATGGAGTGTAAGCTTTAAAACAATTCATGCAGTCAGCTGAATTGTCATGATCACCTTCAGTTAGAAAGAGAAAAGAGAGCAATTAGTTATTTGAATAAGTAAGTCTGATGAAATAAATCTGATGTTAATTTACCAGTGAAAAGATTGCTGTATTAGTTGAACACAAAACCAAAGTTTGAAGGAGTTTCTACAAATAGTGTCAAAATTACAGCTAATTTTTTCAAGGGTTTTGGCCAGCCAACATTTTTGGATCCTTATTAACAGGAACCCGGGGTTGAATGGTTCCAAGTGGTTAAGTTTCATGTAAATGTATGCATTTTTGTTCCTGGAATAAAACAATTATTTTTTGCAGATGAAGATGCTGGGAAAGCGTGCACAGCAGTATTATCCTTTTCCTTACACTTTTTTGTTAAAAAATGTCAATTTGCATGTTATTTAAGTTCTATTCCCTTGACATTGTGAAGCAGTCACATGACAAATTTAGTGATTAAAAGGATAATTAAACACAGCATGAAAATAGACAATTCCTTCGAAATTTGGATTTGCCTTTAATCATCTAATGGCATTCTATTAGCTGTCAAAAAATTGTTTATGTTGCTTGAGTTTTTAACAACAATATTTTTTTGGTGTTGTGTTAATGGTTTTTAGCGAACCTTAACTTGTGACAGACTACCAATTTCGAATTTTATTTTCTGATGAGTTTCTTAAGTAAATTGTAATACAGTTATTTGACAATAAAGTTTTTTGAAAATGCAGTATACAAGTTGAAAAGTTTGACTTCTGACCAAAACTTACATTCTCTCACTTGCACTGTAAAGAGACAAGCTGAGAAAACTTCAGTTGGAAAGAATTTGGAAACTTAATGTATCCAAAACATTGTCTGCAATTAAGATTTTAGCTCTAGTTTCTTTTTTAATAGTAACATTATCTAAACACTGCGACTTAGGAACATTTGTTAATACTTTAAACTTTTAGGTCATTGTTAAACAATATTTAAGGGTGTTGAACTGTTTGATATAGGCTGTGAATTTAGTTAAAGTTACATCGCTTTTGGTGCAAATAAATTTTTCTGATGTGAGGAAATTTTTATTTTGTTGTATAGGCCACAGCAAAGGCAATGGAAACCTTTTATAAGACATCTGACAAGATCTTTGACAGGTTTGAGGTACATACAGTAAATCATGTTCAATAGTTAACATTCTTGAAAGTAAATGAACTTACAAATTTAAACAGATACTTATGAAAAAGTTGTTGAAAAATGACTTGTTAAGAAATCATTGGTCAAAGAAAGTCTCTTGGGCTGTTCCATAGCACAGGGCAGAATATCACATGCAAAAGACAGGATATTAAAAGATGGCAGCTTTTGCAATAATTCTAAAATCATTCATGTGCTTCTGACAGCAGTGTATTCCAAAAGGCCTGCTTACTGTACCCAAAGTGGGAAAACATCAGATGCTTAGAAGGTCCAATTGCAGTCTGAGCTATATGCAAACTTCAGATTATGCCAACTCATTGGCTACATGAGCACTCGTAATTTCTGTGCACACATTGTCTGATTAAGGCAAGCAATAGTAGAACTTTGCTAGTAGCAGGCCTCCTTTAGTCTGAGGTGACCATGTGATTATCACCTTCCTTGCACTGGATGTCATCCACAAAGGCAGAGGAGCCATTTTGTAGCTACTGCACATGTGTGACAGTAGCTGCAATGCTATCGTTTTGATGGATAGAGTTGGTTTTAGTTTGGTATACACCGTGTTATTGTTAGCCGCATCTACGGCTGCAGTTACGCAAGGAGTTACTTCTTGATGAGAAAACGATGCCTCATGTTTATGATATTGTTAGCCGCATCTGAGCTCGCTAAAAAAATCCATTAAAAATAAAATTAGCATATTGTTTTGGCCAAGCACCGACCAATTTCCATGTTGCAGAATGTCAGTCATTAATTTTGTCAAATAACCACTTATCTCAAACAATAGGGCTAGTCATTTAATGTACGAATCTTATGTAACCAATAACTAAACAGTAAGTGGTATGGGCGCGTAGTCCTTTTCTAAAATAGCTGTACATACTAAACAGCACCATATTCACATACCTATGGAAACAAGAACGCAGTAGCTACACACACGCATTGCAGGCCTAATTTTCTACTGTAGAGTGTCAATCACATCTGCAGGTGTCACACTTACAGGCAGTGTCAGCACTGGCAGTGTTGATGTACTCCTTCCTTCAAGCTTGTTTGTCAATCCCTGTACTGCAAGGTTGCCTTTCAAGTCTTCGTGCATACCTGAAAGGGCATTTCTCCACTAGGAGGAGGCAAAAGCAAGGCCTTCCCAGGTGTCCTTGTTTGGTCTTTGTACACAGTGAAGCTGCCAGTGACCTTTAGCCCTCTGGCCAGTTGTCAGTTCATCAGGATGCTCTTGGAAATTCGGCTGCCCTCTATATGGTGCACACGGCTCAACCAGCACTGAGGGAAGTTTGAGAATGGTGTCCATGCAAGGTAGGCCAGAAGAGGAGGAGACCTCTGTCTTTGAACTCCGTCTTGCCAGGAGATGTGAAGAATTCGGCAGAGGCAGCTCAGGGGGAATTTGTGGTGTTTCCTTTCCCACTGGGCAAAGGTGGTCCATATTTCGCTACCTGAGAGCAGTGTATTGGAAGGCCAAGTTGTTGTTATGTACGCTCCCCACTTGGTTTTTGTAGGGAGCCTTGGGTTCTCCCAAATGAATGCGGTGAGGTGGACAAACACTGTTTGGGCCCTCTCAATACGTTTGTAGGAAAAGTTTACTGTGATAATAATAATAATAATCCTAATGCTGTTCTTAGCCGAGATTTGAGTGTCACAGATGATTTTAAGCCCAAGGTGCTTATGACCTGAGGCAGTATTGCTTGCCATCATATTAAGCAGTTGGGAGTCACCACATGCTTTTCACTGAAGGTTTGGGGAATTTGCATAGAGCTGGATGTCAAAATTTTTATTGCTGGAAGTATTCATCAAGGTAGCAAATGTTTCAGTGATTTTTCAAGGGGCAGGCAATTCCTATTTTATGAGTATTTCATCGTTACTGCAAGCCGCTCAGTCGCTGCTAGTCATACAATGGCACTCGCAAACAATTGATAGAATCCTTGATTGAGACAGAAAGTTCTTGAATGCTTTGGACAATCAAGTTATTCCTGATTCGCAGATGATATCGCTTAATTATCTACCCAATAATCTTCTGTTGGATGTGAAGTCTGCCCTCGAATCAAATGGTTCATGAATTTCAAACTCTTATCCACAATAACATTTAAAGAAGCTTTCTCTGCCAATAAGAGTTCTTATGTTACAGTTTATTAACAAATTAAATAATCTGAAGTAGTAAAACTGCTGTTC
>JAOBAT010060875.1:0-25464 GCA_026413305.1 Hydrozoanthus tunicans | reverse complement strand
GGGAGGGGGGAAAGGGGGGAGTTTCAATCCCCTCCGTTTGTTTTTGGTCACGAAGTAAAACTTACTGTATTCTGAGTGACCAAAAAGAAAAACCTTGCCAAAACTCAACAGAAATCATTGCTATGCAGGCAAAGACTAGCTGTTGTCTTCTAGAACCCTGAGTCTACATCATATAAGTACTATCTGTAGTACTTAGTCTTTTGTTCTATCAAGTTATAGACATTGTAATGCAGGAAGACTTTAGAAGATGATATAAGCCTTGTAGGAGAGGAAGTTTAGGCCAATAAACTTTAAAGTCCCTATCAAGCTTATTTTTTTAAGTTCCAGATGAAAGGTAGAACTTTCAATAATAGTGATTTTGGAAAATAAAACCTTTTCTTGCCATTCCTGTTACACTTTTTTAGACTTGAAGCGTGCAATGATGATGCAGCATGAGGCATATGACATAGCACTAGGTATATAAAGCAGAAACAATCTTTTTTATCACAAAAAATTTAGTTCTGGCTACAATAATCCTATTGTTATAAATTTAATCAATGAATTATTCCGCCCTGAAAATTTTATGACATTTTTAACAGAAATGAAAATGTTTAAACAAAAACCACATTACATACTGCTGCTACGCCACAAGTTACCAGTCCCTGGCCTGCTCAAAAATTATATTCTAATCTTTTTTTGATTAAATAGCATACTTAGACTTAGAAGTTTTCTTTGGTTATTCGAATTTTGAGTTCACAGATGACAACAGTTTTATTCCAAAAGATAAAAAATTAAGCTTGATAGGGGCTTTAGAAATACTTTAGGAAACATTATTGTTGGGCCTCAACTTATATTTTTTTCAAAACAAACAAAAACCCAACAAGCATGCTTGAGATGTCAGTGAGCAAAAAACAATTTAATTGGCTATCAAAAAGTTGATTACCTATGGAAGGGTTTTAAATTAGTTTTTGGGTGCTATAGTGTTGAAACATTTCCCTTTCTTGCAGGTATCATCAGAAATATCGTCTGCAAAATAACCACAGGCTTTTTCATCATCTCAGCAACTTATCTGATGATGAACTGAAAGAATCCTTTGTAGCAGCAAGACTCAATGGCCTGGCCGCTGGTGAAGGGAAGAAGGGAGTGTTTTTAGCTGAATTAGACCAGTATAGGCTTAGCCCCAGTACAGAAGAATATGTTCGCCAGCTAATAAGAAAGTTAAGGAAATAATTCTGTATGGGGTTAGTTTATTAATAAAAACTGTGAGAAATTTGTTCTACAAACTTCTTAATATTGTTGAGTGGTGAGAATTTGTTATTTTTGCTTAAAGTTTACTTGGTATTGAAATATGACCAGGATAATTCTTTCATAATTATTTTTTGGGGGGAGAGGCGGAAGGAGGTTTGCTTATCCATGGAAACTGAATGAGCCACTGCTTATTTATTTGAACTAGAGGGTTGCCATGGATACTCAAAAAGGTTACGGCACATCTGTGTCAAGCCTTTTAAGACAAGAATAAATAGAGTAGTTAGGCCAACAAACAAGACATGACAGTGTAGAAACATAGCAGCAAGATTAGAGGCATAGCGTAGCAATCTACCCTTTCCCTCCCCCCCCCCCCCCTTCCCCTTCTGAAATAAATTATATATTGTTAAGCAGTGTTGATTACTGCCAAAATTAAAGGGTCCAAGGCAAAAACGATGTAAGTAACTCTTGCTGAAGTTGTCAACTCTCCCTACATTATCACTATACTTATCTCTTCATAACCACTGGGAGAATTTAGCAAAATTAATTTTCATACAAAGTCACTTATGTCGTTTTTGCACCCAACCCTTCAATTGTTGAAATTGCAATACTGTTGGTATCAGCCTTTCAGAGTCTGAAAATTTTATTTACTTACTTTATCTACTGTTGTCAGAATCTCTTCAATGCAAAAGCAGAGTTACTTGGTTTTGAAGGATGGTATTATGAAGCCGGCAGACGAAAATGGGTTTCTCCAAAGTTTGTCGTCTGAAGTGTTTACCATTCTAACCATCAAGTTACTAAGAGCTCAATTTGTCTCGAGCATGCAAACCTGTTTAGTCTTGTTAGATTTTTTTCAAGTTTTGACATGCAAAAGAAGAAGTAGAGTTTGTAAAGAGAGTATAATTTTGGTTATATATATTACATTATGCTTTAAAAATGAAATATATCTAGTAAATAAAAGACAAAATTGTTACCAACTTGAAACTTCCCTGGTTATTTTTTTTTAAAGAGTGAGCTTTCAGCTACCAGGCTGTAGCCTTTAATGAACTGAAATGAAATCTAAAGATGATAAAACTATAATATGATTAAAGCAAGGTGAAAATGAATTAGAATGAAAAAACATGTGGATTACAGACTTTGTTGTGGAGGTTATTTTAATGTAGAATCTGGTAATTGTATTTGGGAAGGTGACACAAGAAGCTGTAGATACCGATCACACTCTTTTTCTAAGAGTCTTTTTTTTATTAAAGCACTGAAGCTTAGAATCCAGGGGGGAGGGGTGTGTATTTCGGGGTCAAAAGGGTAGGGATGACCGTCGGAAAAGTCCCGAAATACCCTAAAAAATATCAAGGCATAAAAAATTTTCCACCCTAGAAATACCTCTCGATTTGAAAATAACCCTTAAAAAAACAATCGCAAATTGACATTTTTCCCACGATAGCTAGCGGGTCGGCGCTAAGTCCCCTCGTGTTGCGCTGAACGTGATATGCAGTAAATGAAGGCGCGCACGTAATAGGACGTTCGGCTAAGGATTCTTGTTCAGTACGCACGTTTGCTAAAACATGGAAACAATCACAAATTGACGTTTTTCCCACGATAGCTAGCGGGTCGGCGCTAAGTCCCCTCGTGTTGCGCTGAACGTGATATGCAGTAAATAAAGGCGCGCACGTAATAGGACGTTCTGCTAAGGATTCTTGTTCAGTACGCACGTTTGCTAAAACATGGGACTGCAAGCAGTCTATGTAGCTTCGCATTTTTCAACCCTAAAAAACCAGGTTCTTGGTTTAACACCGGATTTCCTTAAACAACCAAAAAATTAACTATTTCAGCCCCTGAATAATACAACGGTCATACCAGCCATCTCTACATATACAGTATCCCTATACATTCTGCGGGTCTAACACTACTCAAGGCCACAATGATCATGAAACATCGTCTTGTACAAAACATAATCATGTATGTCAGACTCTGTGTTTATTACTTTATAAGAAAATAAATATTGTTCTGGCGCTAGAATAAATTTTTGAGTTTCCATTTCTTTACTGCGGTCTGTTTTACAAACAGTATTCAGCACAGCACAGGCATTTATCAACAGAGTCCTAGGAAAAATTAGCAACTTTCTTGTCAGTACTCACAGAAATGGTAAAAAAAGTTGACTACTATACGTACGTTACGAGGGGTCTTTTGTACGACTCGTAAAATGGTCCTACAACTAAATTTGAGAAGTTCGTAAAAGCACATTGACAAGTCACTTATTTTTATACCAGCAAGCACGCACCCAGCCACTAAAATATCTGATATGAAGGCCATCTATTTTTCTGTACTAAACTTGGACAACAGACAGAAACTCAAATTGTTGTCTGTTCTTTAATTTGAGCGGTTACCAAGAGACACTAGTTTCCATTCTCTCACGTCCGTCAGAATACAATGGCTGCTGCAATGTATAGTCATGTCATCCTTCTTTATTTAGGAAGGATAAAAATTGATTTTATCCCTGAATCATCAGGCTTGGCATTTGACTTTGATTCAGCACAAAATATTGAGGTGGCTACGTTTGGGGCGCACTGATTTTGGGGCCCAGATGCACGCTTTGGTGCAACGAAAGGTGTTCGCGGCACTCGACTCTCGAGTGGGTTACACTGGCGGTACAAACCATATGCCGATTTACCATTCATTGTAAGACTTGTTTCCAAATTATTAGGGGTGTAGCCAGGGTTTGGTTAAGTTTCCTTACTCACCCATACTTCATTACGCATACGAAGCTATTGATCTTCAAACCAAAATAACGGAGGTAAACCTCGCTTTACGAGCAACCAAAAATTCTCGAAATCACTGTTAGTTAAGTAATGGTTACGGTTTGGGTAAGGATTATATCTTTTAATTACCGAATTGAAAATTTGGAGTTTGGCGGCTATACACTGCATGAAAATATGAAGTTGGCAACCATTACTGTATGCATAATTAATTATGGGTGAGAAAGGACTTTTTACCCAGTGTTTTTCAAAAGAGGGGTCATGCTGTGCTCACCAGATTTTCATGGCGCTACCTGTTACAAGTAGGTTGTTTGGTTAAAAAAGGCTTACAAAAAGGGGGACTGGGGTGGGGGAGGGGGTCCATGGGCATGCCATGTCAGTATGAAGGAAGCGTTTGAGTTTTGTATTCATTTTGAAGTAATGATACCTGGAATTAAGAAGTGTAGTGGGTCAGTACAGTAAGGCAATATGTATATTTTATTTTTATATTCATGACTAATTAAAACTTTCTTCTAAATGTTTAATACTAACGCACTGAATGCATGCTAAGAACTGCTATTATCACTGTTAATTATGATTGTTAATATTAGTAGTTAAATTGAAAATCCTTTACTGGGTCATGATAGAAAATTAGATTATCTATAATTACTGCAAAATCAACACATTACCTGCGGGTAATCATCCGGAAATTACGGTATTATTATTGATATTACTTTTAATAATGTTACTTTTTTGTATTATAATAATTTTGACAATTGCTCAAATAGGTCTAGCCTGAGTAAACAGCTGCCTCTCATCACATGCTCGATCCCTCTCGCACTGGGGAGGAGAGGGTGGGGGACCAAGCATATGATGACAGGCAGCTGTTTACCCTGGCTAAAATAGGCCAAAGGTAGGTAATGAAAGGGTTTGAAATTAGAGAATAACTTAAGGCTTCCATAAATTAGCCAAGAACAAAATTGGTTAATCTTTCACTTTGGCAGCTTTATGATGGACCCTGTTCAAAGTAAAACTTACTGTATTCTAGATAGATCTATTCAATAAATTAAACTTCTAACCATGTGACTTATGAGCATGGGGTTCATGTTAACCAGATTTTGTGTAACTGGATCAAGGTCTTCATGGTATTATGTAAAACTATAGAAACTTTGATCAGTAGTATATGTTTTAATTCATCAATCAATCTTGTTATATACCTAGACTTGAGAGCACTGTGATTGGTTGATTATTTTTGGTCATGTGCCTGTTATGGCCTTCCTATGGACAGTCTGGGATGCCTGTGTGATGCACATGCACATGCGAGACAAACTTTTGATTTTGTTTTGAGTTAGCCATTTTAGATTGTTGTAGTTTTAATTTGTATCCAGTAAATACATGACAATTAATTGGCAACGAGGATGCCGGTTGAGATCAAAAGACCGTCAGGGTTGATCATGAACATTGGCAAAGTACAACGATACACAGCTGGGAGCAATTTTGAGGCGTACGCTGAACAACTTGAGTTTTACTTTGTGGCGAATGGTGTAACAAATGCAAAACAGAAGAAGGCTTTGCTGTTGACAAAACTCCCTTGACGGAAATTTATCAGCTGACGAAGGATTTACTGGCCCCAACACCACTGAATGAGACAACGGTGACTTATGAAGGCATAGTTGAACGGCTACAAAAGCATTTGAAACCACCCAAGTCAGCGATCGTGGCCAGGTATGAATTTGATAACTGCACTTGAAATTCGGGAGAGTCGGTAAGTGACTATGTTGCTGTTTTTAAACGTTTAGCAAGCGACTGTAAGTTCAATGAGGCTATGCGTACTGAATGACTGAGAGATCAATTGGTACCGGGCTGTCATGATAAGAAGATGATGACCAAACTTTTGAAAATGAAGCTCCAGGAACTTACATTCGATTTGGCAGTGTCCAAGTGTATAGCTATCAAACAGCCGTGTAAGGATGTAGAAGCAATGTAGGGTGGGAAAGAGCTTAGTAAACAAGAAATAAATAAGCTCGAGAAAGCCAGTTTTAGTGGGAAGACTAGACCCCCTGGGAGGGCCAGTTATAAGGGAAAGAATGAGTCCCTTAAGCCAGGGCTAAAGTGTCACTGTTGCCATGGTTACCATGACCAGAAATGTGGTTTCAAGACTGAAGTCCGCTATTTTTGTAAGAAAAGAGGGCATATCCAGAGGGCATGCAGGCAGAGAGAGAGAGAGACAGTGTTAATCAGTTGATGGGTCTAGTGAGGACAGTGAGTCATTAGATGATATTCTGGGATGTTTAGAAGTTAATTCTGTGGAATTGAGCAGTAATGTTATCTGGGTGACCTCTAGCCTTGACGGCAAACTTGTACCAATGGAACTTGATACATGTTCTGCAGTGTCAGTGATTCCATTCCAGCAATATAAGAAACATTTTAGCCACAAGAAATTACATCAGAGCCCCATCACCCTTAAGACCTACACTGGGGAAAAGATCTCTCCCAAGGGAAAATTCAACTGCAACGGTGGAGTATATGGGTCAAACTAAGCAGTTGGATGTGCAAGTTATGGAAATGGCAGGTCCGCCATTGTTTGGGCGCGATTGGCTTGCTGATATAAAGCTGGACTGAGGGGAAATTAAATCCCTCAAGCTCAGCCAAGAGGAGGGTAAGAACACCCAAAGTAAAGTATCCGAGCTGCGTCAAGAGTATGAACCGGTATTTTCTGATGAGCTTGGCAACCTAAAGAGGTACAAAGCTGACCTAAAAGTGGATAAGAACTGCAAACCACGGTTCTTCAAGCCACACCCGGTACCGAGGGGATCATCCGTAATGTGCAGCACAGTGAGTGGGCCACCCACCCCTATTGTCTCTGTCATGAAACGAAATGGCTCAGTACGAGTATGTGGGGATTTCAAGCAATCAGTCAATCCAAAGCTTATTGCAGATCAATATCCTTTGCCATGCATAGAGGATATTTTCGCTAACTTGGCTGGGGGCAAGCATTTCAGTAAATTAGATTTGCGACAGGCCTACCGCCAGATGGAGGTTACTGAAAAATCAAAGAAACTTTTAACTATTAACACCCACAAAGGCCTTGTTCAAAATAACCGCCTCGTTTTTGGGGTGACGTCCAGCCCAGCAATCTGGCAACGTGTAATGGACCAGGTATTACAAGGAATACCTGGCACCCAGTGCATCCTGGATGGTATTATCATCACAGGGAAAACCGACAAAGAGCACCTGAAAACCTAGAAAAAGTCCTAAAAAAGCTTCAAGGGGCTGGGTTGAGAGCCAACAAGGCAAAGTGTGAATTATTCAGAGAGAGTTCAGTTTTGGGTCATGAGATTACTAGTCAAGGCCTCCACAAAACACAAGAGAAGGTTGATGCAGTAGTTAACGCACCGAGGCCTGGGAATGTGCAGCAAGTCAGAGCATTCCTGGTACTTGTTAACTACTACAACAAATTAATACCCAATGCAGCCACAGTTCTCCATCCCCTGCACAGATTGTTAGAGAAAGATAGCAAATGGCAGTTGAGTGAACGTTGTGAACAAGCCTTTCAGGAGGCTAAGCATCTGATCAAATCTGGGCTAGTGTTTACCCACTATGACCCAACACTACCAGTCAAGCTTGCGTGTGATGCGTCAGTGGTAGGCGTTGGGGCCGTTCTCTTGCACTTAATGCCTAATGGGGAGGAAACGCCGATAGCGTTTGCATCCAAGTCCCTCAATAAGTCTCAACAGGGGTTTTCACAAATTGACAAGGAAGGGGGTGGTGGTTGACCAGGGCCAATGCACCCAGAGGGGGGAGGGAGCCCTTTCATCTCATCTCATCTTTCCTGTCCCTTCCCTCTCCTGTTCCCTTCCTTCACTTCCCTTCGATCTCATCTCTTCACCTTTCCTGCCCCTTCCCCCTCCTGTCCCCTTCCTTCACTTCCCTTCCCTCCCCTCTCCTCACCTTTCCTGTCCCTTCCCTCTCCTGTTTCCTTTTTTCACTTCCCTTTGATCTCATCTCTTCACCTTTCCTGACTCTTCCTTCTTTTAATCCATTCCTTGACTTCCTACCCCTCTTCTCTCCTCACCTTCCCGATCCTTCCCTCTCCTATCCCCTTTCTTCACTTCCCTTTCATTTCCTCTCCTCACCTTTCCTGACCCTTCTTCTTTCCTATTCCCTTTCTTCACTTCCTTTTCATCTCCTCTCACCATCTTTCCTGGCTCTTCCCTGTCCTGTCCCCTTCCTTCACTCCCCTTTCATCACCTCTCCTCACCTTTTTCGACCCTTCTCTTTCCTGTCCCCTTCCTTCCCCTCTCCACATCTTTCCTGTTCTTTCCCTCTCCTTCACTTCACTTTCCTCTCGTATAGGGCCAAGGGTAATTTAGAAATGAATTCACGAAAACACTCGTAAAATCTTAAATTTTACGAGGAACCAGGCGATTTCACAATAATGGCATCGGGAGGCTAAATTTTAAGAGAAATATCGAAACTTGCTGGAGATGTAAGAAAAACCTCGCAATCTCTGGATACAAAACCTTTGAAAAACCTTTCTAAGGCATTCTTCATAAGACTTTTTAAAATTTTCGTAAAACCTTCGGAAATTATCGGAAGTTTACCAGCGTTAAATAATTTTGCCCTGAATTTTAAAAAAAAACGCACCCGTTGTTATCCAATCAGCTTGAGGTAATTTTGCCCTCTGTGTTATAAGACCAAAGCTTCACCTGCGTATTGTTAGGAAGGCTGGTTTGGTGCTTGTTTTTAAACTTTCCCTCTTCAAATCTCTCTCCCAAAATCTTAGCAGATGTCACTCTCCCCTACTTTAGTGCAAGTAGCACAGGTGTAAACATTACAAAAACTGTTGTTTGGTCTTTGAAGTCATTTTACTAACAAGATGAACTGTTTCTGAATATGTTAAAAGCTCCTTAAGCCCACCACACGCGTTAGCTCGCTACCACGCGAGGAGGACTCTCAGTTGTGCGACAGATGATTTTTGAAAATTTCGCTTTTACGAGGGAGTGAGACTAGTGTTTAATATACGCATCGCTGCCTCGTATGGCAAGATTCTCACAACAAAATTTACCGCACTCCATCGGACTGGCTGAGGTCGTCTCGGCCTCGCGAGGCAACAAGCTGCCTCCTCACGTGTATGCTCTTGTGAAGATTGATGTTAATGTAGCTGTTCGTTTGACTGTATTGCTCTTGTGTACGCCGGACTCTTGTGAAGTTTCGTGTTGACCTAGCTGTTTGGTAAACTTTAGTGATGATGGCTTTTAAGATGCGTTGGCAGTACCACGAGTTTCGGTTCATGGCCCATCCCAGACACACTAAACGCGGGAACCAAGAAAAGGTAGCGTTTTTCTCAAAGAGTTTTCACTAATGGTAAAAAGGTTTGGAGAGAGGAAAATGACTGCTTATGTAAAATTGCCAATGAAGTATTTTTTGCGCAAATTTGTAGCTTGTTATATCTACTTTTAGAAATGGCCAAAGCCGATGGTTAAGAAATTCAAGTTTTGAGGTTTAAATTAACCACTAAAAGTGGTCTGATTTTGTACGGCCAAAAGAATGGTCCTGACGTGAGAAATTGTTCTTAAGGAAAAAGAAGGTGATAGGGTATTATTGTGTGGCTGGTTGGCTCAATATGATGAATTTCCAAAATAATCCATCGACCCTAGGAACATTTACGTATCTGCAAAACGCTTGAGAGCTCAAGCAGCGGTAACAGGTCTTAGTGACGTTTACAAGTTCCACCATTGTTCTCATAAGAGCCGAGAAGTGTTTACTTACAGTCAAATTATAGGGTCTGCCACTAAAGTCGCATGTCACACGTCCTGGTCATTGTTAGTCGCTGGGAATGCTTTGATAGCTGAGTGACAGAGGCGAGTGTCCGGCCTCTAGATAACCAGATTCCGTGTGGTGAGGGAAGGAACACCGTGGCAGAAAAACCCTAGTCCTTCAAGTTGGGGGTTAAGCTTGGGGCCATTCACCTCTTCCCATAAAAAGCCCAAAGGTTACAGAAACCAAAACATATGCAGAAATATGGAACTACTTGGGTAAGAACCCAGTGGCTTGTGACGTACCAAATGATCCATACATCCTTAGGGACCGATACATCATGAGTCAGAAATGAAGCAAGGAATCCGAGAGGGTCACTCACTAATTCAAGAAGCGAATAAAATTAGCCTGTTGGGATATCAGAACATTACATGAGATTAAAAAATAAGCACAGCTAATTAAAGAGGTGAAAAAGTACAGAATCGATAGTCATGGCATAAGTGAGTGCAGATCGACCGGACTAGGAGAAATCAAAATGGAGTTCTAAATCTTCGTCGAGTTTTGCAAGTTAAACGATCAGTCATTGTTTTCCCACACAAAGCCACATGGAGCACATTTCCGATGCGCGTATTCAAACAGTCAGGAAAGTAGTAGGGATGCGCAAAAGAAAGAACAAGCCCTAGATTTCTTGCGAAACGCTGGAAACACTCACAGCGAGAAGTAAAATAAAAGAAAGTTCCGTCCAAACGCATTAGGAAAATTATTAGATAATATCGCTCGGAAGACAGAAACGCTTAAAAGAGCATGGTACACGGAGACAAACGTGAGTTTATAGAAAGACAAGCTGAAGAGGCGGAGAACGCAGCAAAGGCCGGTAATCTGAAAACATTTTAAACGATAACAAAACAACTAAGCAAAAAAACAAACCTCAAGACGTTATCATGAACAACAAATCTGGAAATCGACTTACTTCAAAGAAGAGCAAACCTTAAAGATGTGATCCCCCAGATACTGTTATTCCTAAACCTGATGTACCAGTTGAAAAAATCAGCGAAATATCTACAGAATTAATACGAAGAGTCGAAATTAAAGCAGTTTTGAAACAAGTAAAAAAAACAAAGCTCCAGGAGCTGACAACTTACCAGGGGAACTTTTAGAGGTAGATCCCGAAAACACAGTTAACTGTAGCTCGAGGCACTATTCAATGCAATCTGGAAGAAAGAAGAAATCCCGAAAGAATGGATTAAAGAAAAAACTAGTAAACTAGCTAAAAGAGAGATCTGGTCAACTGTGAAAACTGGTGAGGAATTACACTACTGTCATTAACAAACAAATTCTTCGGAATTATCGTTTTTGAAAGACTGAGGAATGGAGTCATTAAACGATTTTGAAAAGAACAAGCCGCATGTTTGCAAGGAAGAAATACCAGCGAGCACATTTTAAGAAATATAGATGAACAAGCTATAGAGTGGCAGGCTCCTTTATCGATTTTAGAAGAGTTTTTGACAGCATACACAGAGAGAGATTTAAGAATATCATGAAATAGTACAGAATTCCGGACAAGTTCATTAGAATCATCGAACGCCTCCACACGAACACACAATGTTGTGTATCAGACAATGGATGCAATTTGGAATGTTTCAGAAGTAGATACCGGTATAAAACAAGGATGTGTTATGGCAGGTTTCCTGTTTATTTTTGCGATCGACTACATTGTGTGGAAGACAACCGATGGGACAAGAAAAGGTATACAATGTAAGCTTACTGCTTGTTTAGAAGATCTAGATTTTGCTGATGACATTGTCTTCATTAGTAGCACAAGAGAGCACAAATAAGACAAGACCACTACCTTAAACAAAACGGCTAAAACAATAAACAACTTTAGAAAAGACCAAGTTACTCCCAAGTTAATAACACGAAGAATCCTACAAATCTAATGGCCAAATGTAATATTAAACAAAAATCTAAAAGACAACAGGCATTTAACAAATAGACAGAGATAATGAAAAAGAGATGTACGTGGATAGGACATATTCTTCGTATGGATGCAGACGCCAATCCGAAAATTGTTCTAACCTGGAGCCCAGGACTAGGAAAGCGACTCAGAGGATGACCGACAGAGACATGGCGGAGAACAACAACTAAAGAAAGAGAAAAGATGGAAAACAGACAGAGCATAGAGCCCAAAACAGAGCAGGCTGGAGAGAAGATGTTGTGGCCCTATGTGCTCTACGGTACAAACAGGACAAGTGATGGTGATGAAAACGCTGGAACAATTTCCTACGTCATCGCTTGTAAACTCGTTCCTAGCCTCCGGGCCCACCGTCTTTTATGTTTCGCTCACTTAATATTGTAAAACGTCGTATTTTTCTGTATGTAACATTCGGTTTTGGCCGTTTCGAAAATTAGACATAACAAGCCACAAGTTTGCACAACTATGAAAAACTTCTTTGTAAACACTACTACAGTTAATCTCGATTTTATACTACCGTAAACTGAACCGGCACTTTTCGTAGTGTTACCCTTTTCCATTAACGAATTTCAATTTTAGAGTTGTAAATTTTTGCAAACTTTCAATTTACGGAATTAGGCCTTGCTGTTTTATAGGAACAAAAGTATTTAATGTTTTAGTATTTTGCTGTTAAACAGACCCTTCAAATGTTATTGACCCACTTTACTAAAGATTCGCGGGCTTACTGCATCTTTGGAAATAAACCTGCAGGCGCTGTTTCTTTGTTTGCTGACCAGGACCCATCTCAGCAGGGTGCAGCCATGGGGATGCGTTATGTGTTCCCATCCGCGATTACGCTAAAAGTGGCGAAGCACACACTGCCGATTTTGAACCAAGAGTAATCATGAAAAATTGGGACATATTATGATATACAGCAAAGAAAACTGAAACAATAGCTCAAAACGTTGAACCAAAAACATGCGGGTTTGAAAAACGCGTTTTAGCTGTCGTTGTGAGTTTCCGTCAGTTGCAAAAGCAGTGCAGGGAACACAGCAGGTAAACACGAGATAAACAGCAATGTTTGCTACGTCATTTCTCAACCATGAAATTAGAGTACTGCCACATGAAAATAAGTTGACTTTGCACGGTCACATGACTCTGAACACTTTGTAAAAAACTTGGAGTTTTGTCACTTCTATGGCTAATCATCATCATTACTTTCAAGGTTATGCTGCCATGATCTCGTTTTAGGCAACTACATGCTCAAATTGATTTTTGCTTGGATTTGATGAAATATGCAAAAAATTTGGATCTAATTTGCATAATTTGATTTTGCTTCAATTATCTTCTGGGAAAAATAGAATGTGATGGTGTGAATCAAGAAAGTTCATTAATTTGATACGAATTTTGACTGTCTATGTTTAAAGGATTAAAAAATTTCATTTTTTACAAGATGTAATGAAGTAACATGACAGTGGGCAGGAGGCTGCTTACTAGGATTTGGAAAGAATACAAGGCAATTAAGTCGTTTTGAGGTCTCCTTTTTAATAAACTCTTCAATATAAGATGTTTTCTCAAATAAAACCATGAAATTTGCAAGTAGCTTACAAATTATGAACCAAAATCTTAAATATGTAAGTTAGCAGGATTGTTGTTTGCATATCTCATCAAATCCCTGCAAATATTTTTTTTCAGCATGCTGTTGCTAAAATTGAGGTACTGGCAGTAGTCCCTTCAAAGAAATATTGTCAGCGTCAAAATGCCAAATATTTAAGAATTGTTTCTGAGTCATGTGACCATGCAAAGTTATGAATAAAAAATCAATCTCATTCGTAGGTGTATCTATAAAGATAATGTTTGTGTTAGGGATAATGATACAAGATGGTAATAAATAGCAAAGGTGACTGATACGGTCAATGATAATAGTAAAAGTGATGATCAAAATGATGATTAGTGATAGTGAAAAGGACAGTGATAGTCACTTCAGATGAAAACTACAAGATAATGACTGTGATAATGATAGCATCAGTTATGAGGATGATGAAGATCCTTGGATAGTTTAGCATTTTTTAGGACGAATATGAGGTTAAAGTACGGTCAAAGCGTTATTCCATTGTGTGTATATCCCTTTGTGTTAAGTACAATGATTGTACTGTTACGTTTTGTGTTATCACAATTGTGATGTAACAATCCCTCCTCTCTAACCAAAACACTTCACCCCAGTATTATTACTGTAGTTACTTGACAACACTTAAACTGTTCTTGTTTTAAGAATGATGATATGGACCCCGATGGTGATTTCTTGCTTGCGTCGATGGAAGAATAGAAGAAACCCTCACCCACACTCAGGTAACAGATTTGCAAATGTTTATGTTAATGTTTATGGCATTTTGACTCGAGGAATTTTGGAAGAACAGGCAGCAGAACCTCGATTTCCCCCGGAGGTCTCTCACCCAGGGCCTACGGTTGCGTCCTTATCCAAGAAGACGCGAAGGTCAAGGCAACACCTTTATTTATGACATTTTTTGACACAAGGAGTCACGGGAGAACAGACAATAGGACTCGTGGTCCCCTTCGAGGTTTGCCACCCGGGAGCTACGTTTTAACGTCCTTATCCGAGAAGACGCGAAGGTCTAACCGTTTGTAGGTGTTAGAGCAAAGGCAGCACCTTCTCACTTATTTTAAGACCCTAAGTAAAGGTCCGGCACCGGGAATCGAACCCGGGCCTCCCGCATGACAGACTCGCGCCTTACCAACTAGGCTAACCAGGCACCTTCTCAGTTATTTTAAGACCCTGAGTGAGTTGGGCATCGGGAATCGAACCCAGGCCTCCCGCGAAATACCGGCGGCGGTATGAATGAAAATAATAGTTTGATCCTTCGAACGTCCGAACCATAGTCAATAATGGATTACTTCCAAAGGCTTATTCCAAATGGCGTTGAAGCAGCTTCCGGGCAGAAATTACCACACATTAATTTCTGACCAAATTCAGAGGAGTGTTAAGATCTTGACCTACCAAAACTTAGTGGGGCCAACTCCCGGGGTGATCTGCAATATTATTTCACCTGTTTGCAAAATCAATAAACACGCCAGAAATAACGCAAACAAAGCGCCAAAACAGCGCAAGCGGCCACTGTATGTTGCCGTTTGAAATGACCACGCGGTATATATTCAAGTGGTGTGATTGGCTGCAACACGATGCGACGTCACGGACGTAAGTGCTAAAAAGACATTTGATACAAGAACTACTTAGGTTGGTTGTAAAGCTTGATAGTTGGATTATTTTGGATTTCAATAAGTGTGATTCACTCTTACAGACACGATGACATTATGGATCTGCTCGATTAGTCGGGTATGAAACATAAAAACTACAAAAGTGAGAAAGCGGAAAATGATATCTTGGTCATCGTTTCCCGTCGGGGAATATAGGAAGTAAAGGATGACTTAAGATTTCATTTATGCCAGAAGTAGCGACAACGTGCCGGCAGCTATGTTGACTTTCTTAAAATACAGAAAAGTATAAATAGCTTATGGAAGTCGTTTCTTCTTGAACTCATACCTCCTTTACAGAACTTTAACGTGGAACAAAATGAGCAGCACTTACAGTAAGTAAAATATGCTTTAAATTCTGTTTCACCAAGGCTAAACACTTTTCAATTCCAATGTGCTGTTAAAACTTAAATTTCTTACATTTGCTCTCTCTTTTTGTACCACATGGTTTGAACTACTCCTGGAATTCCTAGAAATCACCTGGAATTTTAAAATTTCCTTCTTAAGCTGTGGAAAACTCCTGGAAATACAGTTAATTTCCCTGTACTCCTGGAGTACTCCTTGAACTTTGTGGAAAACATTTTAACTCTATAAAAAACAAACCGAAACCTATGAAGCATCTTACTCACAAATGTTCATTTTGTATTTAGACTAAATTTCAGCAAGTGTTTTTCCTTTGGATTTTAGTCAGTTTCTGTGTATATAAACAGGGTTCCCAGCCCATCGGGGAAATCAGGGAAAATTATTTTACTTTTTTCCAGTCAGGGAATTTGAGAAAAATGCCTCAAATCAGGGAAAAGTCAGGGAATTTTGATTGGCCCAGAAATCGAAAGTAGACAGTCTGTTATATTTTGTTGCATATCAAAAGAACATACCCATTGGATGACCGGCTGCATTAGGTGAGGAAAGGATGGCTGTAAGGGGAGAAGGGAGGCCGTTACATGCCTATGTAATAGTACTAATTAGTTTTACATTACCGTGTTTTATACTGCGAATAATTCACTGCAACAACATAGAAGACGTGTGAAACTGGAAATGAGTTCAAATAATTGTCATGGAATTTTGAGACTTCATCAGGGAAAAATCAGGGAATTTTGTTTTCTCGGAATGCTGGGAACCCTGACAAAGGTCTTTATGTTTCAGAATGAGATAATTGATTAATATACCAGTTCTTGCTATCGTGGTTGAGTTAAAGATGATGTTGTTGTTTTCGCCGAGGGAAAATTAGGGGTTGAGTCCTGGATATATTGTTTTGCAACTCTGGCAAAAAAATTCTTGAATCTTGCTTTCATCAGTCAGTACCAACTTTGGTACCAACCATGTCATCCAAATCTGGTCAGTTTATACAGTACCTTTGTAATTGTCACCTTCATCTCCACCATTATCAGTAGCTGCCAGGGTCACATACCTTGACTCTTGCTCGTAATGCAAAAGGGTTCATTTAAACATATTTCCCACACTGCTCTGAATAACTGGAAAGACCTTGAATTTTGGGGAAAAATCAGATCTGAAAGCTTTTTGAGTATTAGTTGCAAACTCTATTAAATAGATCTCCTCGCTGCTTTGGAATTCTGAAAAGACCTTTAACCTTTGGGGAAATCAAACCTGAAAACTTTTTGAGTATTAATTAAGAAATGCCTTTAAACACACTTCCACAATGCTTTGGAATTCTGAAGTCCTTTAATCTAGGGGGAAATAAGGCTTTAAAACATTTTGATTATAAGCTGAAAATTCCTGTAAACATATTCCCGCAATGCTTTGGAATTCTGAAGTTGTTTAACCTTGGGGGAAATAAGGAATCACTCAAAACTGTTAGCTGAAATTTCCTTTAAACAGACTTTGAGCAGAGCTTTTGAATTCTGGAAAGTCCTGGAAAAAATCATGCCTAAAATTTCATTCAGCAAAATTAAAAACGAATTGTTTATTTCCTATTTTCTATTTTTATATGTTTTATCAGTTTTTCATGAATAGGCAGTGAAAGCCAGTCCTCATTCAGTCATTTTATAGGAAATTTCCTAACCTGCAAAGAGTAGGAACTTACATAGAACCCTCCGATTTCTTCTTAGTTTACTGCGTTTTCTTCTTTCCAGACCCTCCATCTTGATCTCCGCAACCTGTGACTCGTGCAAAGACCGTAGGCCCTATAGGGAGAGCCGACCCACCTTAATCTCAGCCACAACTTGTGCCTCGACTGAGGACTGTGACCCCTTGAGTGAGAGCCAACCACCTTAATCTCAGTCACAACTTGTGCCTCGACTGACGACTGTGACCCCTTGAGTGAGAGCCAACCACCTTAATCTCAGCCACAACTTGTACCTCGACTGAGGACTGTGACCCCTTGAGCGATAGCCAACCACCTTGACCTCAGCCGCAACCTGTGACTCGACTGAGGACCGTAGGCCCTAGAGAGAGAGCTGACCACCTTAATCTCAGTCTCGATCGAGGACTGTTAGCCCTAGAGCGAGAGCCAACCACCTTAATCTCAGCCGCAACCTGTGCCTCGACCAAGGACCATAGGCCCTAGAGCGAGAGCCGACCACCTTAATCTCAGCCGCAACCAGTGCCTCGACCAAGGACCGTAGGCCCTAGAGTGAGAGCCAACCACCTTAATCTCAGCCGCAACCTGTGACTCGACTGAGGACTGTAGGCCCTAGAGCGAGAGCCAACCACCTTAATCTCAGCCGCAACCAGTGCCTCGACCAAGGACCGTAGGCCCTAGAGCGAGAGCCAACCACCTTAATCTCAGCAACAACCTGTGACTCGACTGAGGACTGTAGGCCCTAGAGCGAGAGCCAACCATCTTAATCTCAGCCGCAATCTATGACTCGACTGAAGACCATAAGCCATAGACTAAGAGCCAACCACCTTAATCTCAGCGACAACCTGTGACTCGACTGAAGACCGTAAGCCTTAGACGGAGAGCCAACCACCTTAATCTCAGCCACAACCTTTGACTCGACTGAAGACCGTAAGCCCTAGACTGAGAGCGAACCACCTTAATCTCAGCCACAACCTGTGACTCGACTGAGGAGTGTGAGCCCTAGAGCGAGAGCCAACCGCCTTAATCTTAGTCGCAACCTGTGACTCGACTGAGGAGTGTGAGCCCTAGAGCGAGAGCCAACCGCCTTAATCTTAGTCGCAACCTGTGACTCGACTGAGGAGTGTGAGCCCTAGAGCGAGAGCCAACCGCCTTTATCTTAGTCGCAAGAGCTGACCAACCTTGATCTCAGCTGCAATCTGCATCCACTACCGGATGGTTGCACTTTTCTTGCTGTCTGTTTGACCATTTGCACTGGTGTATAAAATATACTAAAAAACAAAGAGGCACTGTAAGTAAACCAGCTTTATGGAGTAAAGTATTATCTTTTGTCAAAACATCTAAGCCATCCTCAAAACACGATAAAAAATCAAAACGGGCAGCACCCTATACCTTATGTTTTTACTCTCCCAAACTGGTGATCGTTTCTTGCGAATATGTTATATCATGAGATCAACTCTTGGTGCCTTCGACGTTCGCCATTCTAGATTTTTCACTCCCGTTGGTACCTGGTCCTATTCGGTTTTAAAGAAGTTTATTGTGGAAAACCATAGGCACGTTGTGACACAGCTTTGTGATCGTATGATACTTACGTCTTCATGTTTATGCTGGTCTGGTTCAATTTTGTATGTTGTTATAAAAGAGAAAGTATACTATTTTGCTATATAAGCAAGGTTAAGGCTATAGTCTCGCATAGATTTCCTAAAAGTTTTCAGCTTCGTACGCATTTACTTAAAAGGTTGGTTAAAGCCCCTATCAAGCTTATTTTTTTAAGTTCCAGATGAAAGGTAGAGCCTTTTAATAATAGTAAATTTTGAAAATAAAACCTTTTCTCGCCGTTCCTGTTACATTTTTTGGACTTGAAGCGTGCAATGGTGACGTAGCAGGAGGCGTATAACGTAGCACGAGGCATAAAGCAGAGACAATCTTTTTTATCTCAAAAATTAAATTCTGGCTACAATAGTCACATTGTTATAACTTTAATCAATGAATTATATGAATAAAAGTACGCATATCATAACACATGTGTATCCTTCTCCTAGCCCCTAGACTCAGATTTCTTATTCAAATCGTTGTCTCATATTAGATAAACTTTTTTTCTCAAGCTCATTCTTTTTATTTTTCCTTTTTTGTCTGTGTTATGTTTGTGCCATTTGCATGTCCGAGCGTTTGGAACCAAAATTTACTATACATAGTATCTCTGTGTTGGTTACTTAGCTAGATTAGCTCACATAGTTATTCTAGGCAGCCTAACACCGAACTTCTTCATTATATTTCTTAGTCTTTCTTCCTCTTAGTCAGTGGTGTTTAAATAAAAAAGTTGTTGTTGTTGTGAGAGATGTCAGATCCAACATGTATTAGTATGCAACTTTAGATTCCTGATCCCGATCTTTTGATCCCCGATCCTATTCACAGGACAAGATAACTGATAACTCGACCTTTTCATCGCTGAACGCAATCATTGCAGGAGATCTAGGTCCAATATACCTCGATTCCTTTCCCCTTAGTCCCTAAGGGTTCAGATTCGGATCCTTTTTTGATTCCTTAAAATGATCTTTCTAGGAAATCTCTGATCAAATTATTTCAGTCCCTTAAAGTCCAGATCCCGGAGATCTGGTAAAATACGCCCGAATTATTGATCGCTGAACCTTAACTGTTTAGGGGATATCGGTCTAAAGGTCTCAATTGCTTCCTCCACTTAGCCTCTCAGAATTAACGTAACACCCTATCCAAATTCTAGTCACTCTAGGAAGTCCCTGTTCTAATCTACACCATGAAAAGAATTAAAACGATTACGTCACAACCATTTCCTTATCCTATTCGTGAATCCAAGGTCCATTATTCCTCATTTTATTCCACTTCTCGTTACGTTTTGGTTCAGACTGGGATCTTTAAAAGCGATTGAGGTTTAAAAATTATTGTAAAAGAACGAGTATTCTGAGTTGATTGTAAGGGTTTATCGTGATAACACACTCAGAAACGTTTTAGAAACCTGTCAAAAATGTATTGTACCAGCAAAGACATGACGTCCAGAGTCGTAAAGACATCATGAAAACTTAAAACAAACAACCTCGAAACATCCCATAACTCCAAAAAATAAATACAAACCCGTATATATAGAGAAGTTGCCCGAATGGAAGGTGGGGTGGCCCTCCCCCTTTTCCCGGCCGGGTGGTGGTTCACCAGGGCCAATGGAGCCATAGGGGGGAGGGGGTGGTGGTTCACCAGCGTGTGCTATAGCTCGTGTAATAGGACGTTCGGCTAAGGATTCCTGTTCAGTGAGCACGTTTGCTAAAACATGGGACTTCAAGCAGCCCAATAGCTTTGCATTTTTCAACCTAAAAAACCTGGTTGTTGGTTTAACACAGGATTTCCTTAGACAACCTAAGAACTAACTATTGAAGCCCATAAAAAATACAAACCATCGCTACATGTACAGTATCCTTCCGCCTCGGATCTTATATACATTCTGCGGGTCTAACACCGCTCAAGGCAGCAAGGAAACATTATGTTGTACAAAAAAGTTATTTGTATGTCAGACGCTCTCTTTGTTTTATGAGGAATGTTCTAGCGCTAGAATAAATTTTTGAGTTTCCTCCTTTGTCACTGCGGTTTGTTTTACAAACAGTATTCAGTGGAGCTTTACAGCTGACGTTTGCAATGTAGAACATCTTGCTGACGTCGGATCTTTGAAAGATCGGATAGATTTTAAACTGTTCAAAGTAAACGTAATTTACAAATATGTATTCGACATTACAATACAACGGAGCTGAAGGGAGGTGGGGGGGGGGGCTAAATGATAGGGGGGGGTTCTCGGCGGACCGAAATAAGACCCTTGCGTACCTTTTTAGAGTTTTGAACTGACACCGTACCTTTTATACTGAAGATCATACAAATTGAAACACTGTTTCTCTAAACCGACAAACTTGAGTTGTTAAGGCTTCAAATCGGCCTCGCGCGAGTGATTGGCAGGTATCCCGGTCGTACCTTTCAGGGTCAGAAATATGTACCTGAGTTAATTTGTGCGTGAATTTTATTAGGGTCATTTTCAAAACTGTCCGCCGAGTAACCATATCTAATTCTTAAGGGTGCACCCTCCCCCCACCCCTTCCCCCCTCTCTTATCTGGGATAGGAAGCTCGTCCTCAACTTCTTTCTCCCCATCTCGAGAGAAGCGTTGAATGGAATGAGAATCCCTGGGACGAGTGTTGCGTATTTATTCTAATAAAGCAAATAATTTTCCCTGAGCAAGCGTAGGATTCCGTGCAGCGCACGGTTTGAACTGTGTAGTTGTCTGGTGCAAAAACTTCGTCACGGCGCTTAGCCTGTGATGCCTCATACAATAGGGATAGCCTGGTAGTGGTTAGTAGCGCTGTGGAGAAATAGAGCACTTGATTAGAACGCTAGCTTATACACGCTTTTTTTTATAAGAACCAGTAAATTTGACCGAGGCTCATTGTTCTTAATCTTTTGGCGATTTGAGCCTCAAATTGTTCTTAATCTGTTCTTAATTTTTTGTGTGGTTTATATCGAAAACAAAACTAAGTCTAAGGTATTGCAATACGTGTATTTGAAAACGGATTTAAACATAGTCTGACTTTACTCTGGATATTGTATTAGTTAACAGTAATAAACGTTATTAGAATGAAGTTGCGTTGCGTTGATCATTCTTTTATTAAAAGCTTTCCTATTTCCCTATGAAGATACAGTATGCTGTATGCATGTTTACAATGATTGTAAGGATACCTTCAGGGTAGTGTTTAATTTGAAGCCGAATGATTTTTTTAAAGCTAAAAAAATAGCTATCGAGCCCAAGCCTCAGCCTGTTCTTAACTTGTTCCTAAGTTTTTGCCAATCTGAGGCTCGTTGTTCTTATAAAGTTGTTCTTATTAAAAAAGCGTGTGTTTATATTTTTCAATTATGGTTTCCCTATCAACGCCAATGTTATGAGATAACAGACTTACTTATAAACCTTTGAGTTTTGTACGTACAACGCTGCCAGAGCTTCTAACGAACTCCCAATGAAACAAAGGAACCTTAACGACCCAAAAATGTAACAAACAAAGCAATTCGTCGCTTTCCGACGAAGGCAGTTTGGAAAAAAACTGAAAACACAAGTAAATTAATTGTAAAATTTACAGGGAACCAGACGATTACATGTTTGTGACATCAAGGGTAATTTTTTTTTTTCGCGGTACCGGCACGAGAAAGCGTTGTTTGACTAATTTTGTTTATCCAAGTATTTTCGAGTTTGGCATCCTAGGCAATCTCTGGAAACATTCGGAAGTATTCGGAAACAGTTTAAAAACGTATACTAAATCATTTTTCGTGGTTTTTAAAAATTTTCGGAAAGTATTCGGAGATATTCAAAAAACCTTCGCAAGTTTTCGAAAATGGCCAGAAAACGTTTTTAGTTTATAGCACTTTTAAGACTTTTTAAGAATTTCCAACTTTTAAAAAGATACCAGCGCCCAATCAGCGCCGAGTAATTTTGCCCTGAAGTTTAAAAAAATGCCTCCGTTGATGTTCAATCAAATCGAAATAATTTTGCCCTCTACACGCTTTTTTTAATAAGAACAAGTAAACTTGGCCGAGGCTCATTGTTCTTAATTTTTTGACGATTTGAGCCTCAAATTGTTCTTAAAATGTTCTTAAATGTATGTATGTTCTTAAATGTATGTATGTTTAAATCGAAGAGAAACTAAGCCAAAATTAAATGTTGCATTGTTTATGACTGTATTAGAAAACGAATTTGGTCAATTTATCTCTGCGAATTTATCGTCGTGGATTCCCCGAGACGATTTCCAGTGATTACAAACTGCGAAGCATTTCTTGTTTATTCTTTAATGTTCAGTTAAAGATCGAAGTTAAGTTAAGCTTGTTCTTAAATTGTTCTTAAGTTTTGGTCAATCTGAGCCTCGTTGTTCTTATAAAGTTGTTCTTATAAAAAAGTGTGTATGTTTTTAGTTGTGCATGAAAGACTTGAAGTTTTCATCAGAACTCTACAGAAACAACTAACCTTTCGTATGTTGGGTTAGCCTGGGACTTGGCTGCGTCACCACTGTCGTACAGCGGGTTTTCGCTGCTTTTTTCCCGATAGCCCGGGTTGAGACTTTCACATCGTGGCCTCTTGATTTGATTCATTGTTTCTTCTATTGTTTGGTATATGGGATTGACAATTGTTTTCGCCCTGTTGGTTCAAAAAAGGAAAACGCTGTTCTTCACTACAAATGCACATATCATATCGGGTCACGTGTAAGGCTCAAGTCTTAACTCTTGAGTTTTTTCTTCTTTTATATTCGTCTTGCTCGTCAGTTTCTCTCCCTCCAATGTCCCTAGCTACAAACTGCTCTTTTATACATTTTTTCTGTTTTAAGAAACTCTAGGTAGTTTAATTTTCTTTTCATATCGTTTTCTAACCTTTAGCTGACTAGACGAGTTTAATGCACTTTTTCTACAATAGAGATACAACTATTTGACAATTCATAAGCAAAACTGAAAGGTTATTGCGTCACTTGAATAATTACTTAAGTTTTTACGTTTAGCTGACTATTTCGATTCTCAAAAGCATTGTATAGTTTTATATAAGTTCTAGAATAAGTCAGTGTGTTCTATTAAAGTTTGTAACAGGTAAAAAACAGAAAGAAGCATTTGTGATTACTAAACATAAATTCCCTAATGTTATTGAACTAAAAGTTCTCTCATTTGTTAACATTTTTACAAATCTAGCGAGTTTCCTTTATTTCTTTGCAACGAGACTGCATGAATTCTTAATGATAAGCCAAGAAACTAGGTTTTCTCACGGTAATAGGGCTAAAGGTAGAACAACCGAACTAAACTAATAATAGAGCCATTTATTATTTTCGAAAGCTGTGACATGCAAACATGCGAATTATTTCAAAACTAAACTCATCTATTTTTGTTCCGTAACTAACTGCATGTTGCTTTTCACTTTGGGACTGTCTAAGTTGCTTAGCTCAAACTGTTAAAACTAACAGATACTCCAAAAGCGCGCCTTAGATATAAGATGGTAAATATCTGGGTAAATAGCCAAAGAGGCACGAAACGCCGAGTTGGCTATAAATCATCTCATATCAAACACTGAAGCGCGGTTGGAATACTTGTTTTATTCAATTTCTTTGGTTTTCGAAACCTATTGATACTTGAAAGTGACACCTAAAATTTAAAGAGAACCACTTTTCCGCTTTGCAACACTACACAATCAGTTTCCATTTATGGTCAATTCGGTATATGAGCTGACAACCAAACTTGAATGAACCAATCAGAACGCTAGAAACGGAATATTCGAGGCTGAATTTTAACAAAACAGGAATATTGAAAGATAAAGATTGACACAATTGAACCCTGGTAACTCAAATTACTGATCATGTAACTGATTTGTTTCATAGTTTGCAGCACACTTGTATACGGTCAATTGAAAGTCTGTTATAAAGCAGCCGCTTTTTTAATTGTAATTTTCTAAAACGGGGTTTAAGTCTGCTTTAGTATGGAAAAACTTGTCAGTCTTTCAAGTTCAAGTCTTTTCTAAAAACATTCATATCCCGTTCTAAAATGGCAGCACGTGGGCTTTGGAGCCCCTTGGCTCTACTTTGGAACGATGTTGTTTGTTCGTAGCTTATAGATCGCTTTTACAAAGGAGTTCGAGTAATAGAGGGTTCGAGTAACAGGGTTAAAATGTATCTGACCCCAATATAGTAAGCTTCGTGGTCTCCCTGTCTATCCACAAATTAGTAGCCTCCCAATGAGAGTTGGTTTTTCGACCTTTTATTTTTTCACGACAACCCTATTAGTATTGGAGCGAGCGAACTCAAAATACTGAGGAAAGACTGACAGTACAAGTCGTTTAACCTATTCGACTCACCTAGTTTGATTATTTGTACTTCCAGCATTCTGTAGAGCTGCGCTATCACTGAAACGATTGTTAATAGATCAGTAGGTAATGTTGCCTTAAAGTAATTTAATATGGTGCCTCGTAGCGTTAGAGTGAGATAGATATTTTGGGGTTTATGCTTGCATGAATTTTATGAAATTTTGATCACATTTTTCATTCTGGGTTTCTGACCAGACGCAACAAGTCAATCAATCATGTGGCAACGACAGATTTTTCCCCTTAAAAGATACCACTTAAAATGAACAAGTTCATGATTTTCAAGCGTTCTAAATAGTTTCCAGAGACATCACCTCCAAAAACCTCCTGCTTGAAACGTTCTTGCGGTTATTACTGCGGAATATGTTTTTATCTTAAAAAGACGCCCTAAAAGATATCATCTTAGAATTTGTTGGCCCAAAAACGTTTAGACACCCAAAAATTAAAGATACCAGTTCCCTGACTTTGTCCCCTAAATATGACAATCATCCCCCTCATTTCGAACTGGAGAACCCCCCCCCCCCAAAATTCTTACAAGAGATTCCCTGTTGTCTTTGATTATTCGTCTACTTCAACTTTGAGTTCCTTCGGAAACTGCTTTC
>JAOBAT010060874.1:0-48802 GCA_026413305.1 Hydrozoanthus tunicans | reverse complement strand
CCCCCCTCCTCCCGGGCTTTACATTGATACGAGGATAATAGTAGTACAGTCCCAAATAAGGCCCACATAGAGTGGACGTTTAGTCAAATATGAATAATAGTGTATAATTTTGTATTCTATTATTAAGGACTTCAGAGAAATAAGGGCAGATTGGCACAGTACTAGTGTGACGGTACCACTTCATGGGGGAACTCTGCACCACCAGGGCTCGAAATTACTTCTTTTTTCAAGCAGGTAGCTGGCTACCAGAGGAAATTTAATATTTGGTAGCCAAGTACAAGTTTTAGAGGCCATAAACTTTTTCAACATGTAATCTGTATTTAGTGCAAGTCTGCAGCTGTGGTATATTCTCTCATTAACAACTAGGACCATGAACTAACCTTTCATGTCATAAGTTAAGGAGAGTTTTAATTTGCTTTCCAACATTTGGGTCAGCCACACAACAGGATAAAAATGCATTCTCCAATTTCAACAAAATTATATGAATATGTATAGATATGTACACAAAACAAAATCAGGTTGGAACAACAGTTTTCAAATAACTAGTTTTTAGGAAAATTTGGGTTTCTATCTTTTGCTTTGTTTGTTCATATTTTCATATTATCACACTGCTTTTTACCAAGTGTCCCATTCTGTATGTTTATTTAAAGTAAAGTTTTGATAAACTGAGACTGAACAGTTTTAAACGAATTATATAGCACATTCCTAAATATTGACAAATTTCATGAATAAATTGGGTTTCAAAGAACATTGTACACCTCAGGTATCCCAGTTTATCAAACTATTTCTATACAAAGTTAAGATACAGTAAAGTTCTAAAAACATGAAAAATGGAAGAAATCGACCTTTTGGATTTAATCATATTGTAGTCCTTAATATTGAGACAATGGACTATAGTTCCAAATGTCAGTATCTTCCATTTTTCCTCTGTGCACAACTTAAAATATTTAGTACCACACTATTTCTGAACAAACTAGATTCCTTGTTGTAACTAACCTAGGCCAGCAAAGGAACTAAAAGACTTCACAAATGTAACTTGTTTTGAAGCCATATCTTGGTAGTGAACATGCTTGTTTATTTGGATGGATAAAAGTTTGCTTGTTTTACGAACAGTTCTTAGCAAACAGTATGATCTCAACCCTGTTTGCACAGCAAAGATTTGGTAGTGACGCAGCATTATCTACATCCTAGGAGAAATTTAGAGATCAGAATAGATTTCTAAAATCACTGCTTTCCAAAAGAAAGCAACGACTTTGTAAATGTTGTGATTTAATGTATTTTGGATTAAATTTTTTCAAACTAGTTTATTTTTTCAAAATAAATTATATTATTTTTTTTGAAACCAGTATATTTTCCTTATATGCCAATAACTATTGATAACTCGAGTTTTTTTCATGATGGGAATGGCTGCTTAAGTGGTCAAGTGGTGATAGGGTAGGACTACAATCCATCCAAAGTCAGTGGTTCAAATCTTGTTATTAGTACCAAATTAAAAAATAATTAATAGAAAAAATGTTATATGAAAATATATTAAAAAATGGTATGTAAATGTTAGTTGGTAAGAGTAGGGGAGGGGGCAACCATAGGGAGGGGGGA
This sequence comes from Hydrozoanthus tunicans, assembly GCA_026413305.1. Taxonomy (NCBI): domain Eukaryota; kingdom Metazoa; phylum Cnidaria; class Anthozoa; order Zoantharia; family Hydrozoanthidae; genus Hydrozoanthus; species Hydrozoanthus tunicans. The sequence continues at coordinate 47,206 of JAOBAT010060874.1, read as the reverse complement.
CAAACTAGTACCCAGGCTCTTCCCTCTCCTGAGAGAAAGACCCTGGTTAAGTCTGGTCATGTGACTGACGACGATATTCTTGACTAAGGGGGGGGTCTGCTAAATAAGCCATTTTGAAAGACAAATCTTTGTAACATCCAAAATGAGGCCGGGATCAAAGCCATGCCATGGTGGTTCCATTCTTAACAAGTTTTCATTTAGAGAACAGCAACTATTGGAATATTGTTTTGAAACCAAAACAAGTTCGCTGCCTTGAAGCTATTTATAACGACAAAGATGCTGTCGGTGTGCTGCTGTCAGATTATGGAAAATGCATTATTTTTCATATTCTGCTGCTGATGTTTTTGCACGAGTCGTCTCTTGTTCATCTTAGCCTTCTTCTCTGACTCCTGATCCGAACTCAGTAAGAACAAAAAATAATCTTAAGCACCCCTCCTTTGTTAATTTTTTTTGTTACCACATAGAATGTGTATGCCATGCAACCAGACCCGACTAGGGTCTTTCTCTCAGGAGAGGGAAGAGCCTGGGTACGAGGTTGGGGGGGGGGGGCATAGAGTTATAAGTATATGGGTATGGGGGTTGGGTTAAGAGTGGGTAGAAAATGAGGAATGAAACCCCACCAAAATGGGTAACCTCAATAACCCTCCCAAAATAAAAGCCCATTTTACATGGCTGATGAGAAGCTGATATACAAAAATTCAACCAGTTTGAAAAAAAAAAATTGTTAAAACACAAACCACTGATAAATTATACTAAAGAAAGCTCACTTCTAATCTTTTTATACCTCAAACTGGCATCATAAAATATGTGTTGGTAAATTCTCCCAATATATGAATACTGTAATACTCATAATTTTCATGCAATCAGTTAAGGAGAATTTCACTTTTCATCTTCCTGTTATGCTTGGTTGATCAATTCTCAGTTTCTCACTGCAGATAACATATACCTTGTATGTTTCATATAAGGAGAATTTCAATCTTGATAAATTGGCTAGGACTAAAATGTTCCTTTTGTTATAGACAATGGGTCTAGTTTTGTAAGAGTTTCAAGAACAACTGGACAAAAGCTTTAATTAACTTATAGCTACATTTTTAAACAAGCTTGAAACAGCTATTTTGAAAACATAAAATAATCGAAAAAAAGCATAGATCTTCATGAAAAGACACTCTTCAAAAGCAAGTTGAAAGAATGGTTATCAAAATTACATGAAGAAACATCTATGTACAGGTAATGCCTGCTTCTCCATTTTGCTCCTTATTTAAGTTCTGGAATGTCAAAGTTCTCGATTTTATTGCTGCGGCTTCAAGAAATAGAAGTATTTTGATCAATCAGTTGTTGTTATGACTCATGATTTTTTAACACCGAGAATCGAGTCGAACATTTTGTAAAATGCTTAAATAACCGCCATTTTCGTACATTTTGTAAATTTCCATGATGCTCTAAAATTTAAAACAGTCTCAGAAAACCGGCAAGGCCATGTTCAAAACGGAACTTAAAAATAAAAGAGATGCGTTTAATTGGACAATCTCTAATCTGTTTTGCAAGTTTATAGTTTAGTTCCGTGACCAATATACGAAACACCATTATCTTGGCTCCAGCTATGAAACTGCACAGACAAATCCCTTGAAAATGTTTGATGATTCGATACTAGTTTAACTTCCCAAGTAGCTACACAAATAACTGCGATCAGATTTAACAGAATCCACGTTTTATATAATATTTTGATTCTTTCAACCCATTTACTTACCAAGAACACTCAAGTCTGCCATTTTCTCTGCTGTTTCCTCTGCCATCGGGAACTAAACTGTAAGAATTATTAACAGCGTCAGTAGAGCGATCACAGTGGAGTTCAAATACTTAACGTTTTTTTTTATATGATGCAACAAGGCTGAAATACAGAAACAAATATCTCCAAGCTAGAAGTAGCCGCAGAGAACGACAAATCGTTGCATCAGCTTTGAGCCGTGCAGACAGCGTGGTCCATGGCCAGCGGTTGAAAAGCCCGCTGACCTTAGGTTATCGCAGATTCTACAATTTCTCGCACGTTCGCAGGCACATGGCGCAAAGTAAACAATAACAGTTGGGAGGTGTCAAGCGAATTTGTGATGGTTATAATCGATCCTAGATAGTTGAAATTTGGCTTAAAATCATCGTGCTTTATTGCAAGTTATGCTTACTACTTTAAGCGGCAAAGCCTGCACAATGCGTTACATTGGTGAAACCTTTGTGGATAACGACTTGGAGTGGAGCTCAAGCTATGCATAACATAAAGTAATAAAAAAAATCATGGTGCAAGAGTTTGAATCAGAAGAAATTAAGACTTGGGTGTACTACAGCTAACTGCATCTGTTATGACTCAATATATTACTTATACTCGTGCAGTCAAAAAATCCTGGAAATGGACTTCAGGAATGGGGACCATGCCGTTCCTAAGATTTATGTGTTCTAACACCAATCCTCGGCGGCTCAATCCGGTTGATGTACAGATGCTGTCAAGGACAATGCGAGACCAAATTTTTCAGTCGCCATCCCCACAGTTTGATAAAGAAGCTATAAACAAATCCAGAAAACATCTCACAAAGCATGGCTTGTGGGGAAAGAGTGGTACTGTCTTGCCAGATATAAATTTCCAGTTGCCAGGGTTGTGTGGCTCAGATATTGATGAACACTTTTGTGAAATTGCACGAGAGCAAAGCAAGTCATATTTTGAGAAAGCACAAATGCTTTCAGAATGTGCCTTTCCACCAATGCCAACAAGTTGGAGTTTTAATCAAGGTGTGTAAAAAAGTTTTTGAAAATGCTTTGAAGCTGTCAGTCCTAGACCCTAAATCTTTTCAGCCTAAGCAAGTTTATCAACATATAAATTCTCCTTAAACAACTCAAACAGTTTATGTTGTTTTGTAATGAGAAAGCAGGAATTGATCAAACAATGGAAACTATTGAAGATGAAAATGGAAATTTTCCCAAACTGGTTAACAGAAAGTGTGAATGCTAGTTGGAAGAATTTACCAATGTAGCATTTTTCATGTGTTCAGTTGGGGGCAGAAAGAGTTTAATAATACTATAGTTCCCTTGCTCAGGATAGTTAAAATTTGCAGTTAGGAGTCAGCTATAGCTAGGAGCTTCAGTTGGTCTAGCCCTCAAACTTTTTTGTTGTTGTCAATGCAGGGGTGTGTGCAGGGAGGGTTCCAGGGGTTCCGGAATCCCCCTTTTCTAGGTAACAATGTTGATATTTTTTTAGCTTTTTAGCGATTTTTGTAACAGTTCTTTTTTCAACTTTTCATTAATAGAAACTAAACCGTAGCATAAAAGGCTCATTTCCAAAATTCACTAGAGTCATGAATCTGCAAGCCAATCGTTCAGCGTGCAACATCATATTTGTCATCCTCATTTTAATGCCAACTCTGAGTTGTTCGGCGTTGGAACCCCCCCTCGTAAAACCTCTGCGCACGCCCCTGCAATGTCACTACTTTAACAGTATATCATCTAAGCTGTGCATATATTCATTCTCTTCTCTTTTTCAAGCATCCTTTAGCGCACTTTCAGATTTCATTAACATAATCAGCTGTTTTTATTAAGCAAACCAGTTTTATATTGCAGGCTGGACAAAGTACGAGAGGACTGAGCAAGGGATTGCAATATCAACTGTTGACTACCCTGAAGATGATGCTTTGGTGCTTGATGTTGAAGTCTGTCTTAGTGCAGGACCTTTTCCGACAATTGCAGTGGCAGCATCTCCATATGCCTGGTATGTGATAGCATACAGTACAAAGTTTTTGCTTTTTGTATATCTTTTTTCAAGAAGTTAACTTCGCCAACTTGATAAATTACACCATAACAATTAAGGTAAAAAAAGTAAAATGATGGCAGATCTATGCATTTAATTAGTGTTGTTTCTGTATGGATATATTCTTAATGCCCTTTGTCACAATAAATTTACCTCAAGTGGACTGGAAGCATTATATATAGGTGCAGTTAATAGCTGCATTAAAGAGGCCCATGTATGCTGGTACACATTTTACTGACCCCAGAAGGATGCAATGCTGAGTGGCCTTTAGCAGGAAAGTAGGTCACCCAAATATTTAATCTTCTACCATCCGTGGACCTTAGGATTGGGAGGCAGTGCAACCTACCTTTCTGCTATGATTTAACGATAATGATGTTTATTGGTAGCAATTTTCATTTCACTTCAATTTTGTTTTGTTTCTGGGATATATAATACTAGTGAAAACTACAGGTGTAGACCATCATTCTGGGTATTTGATGTTATTTCTATTATGTAAAATTGTAGATAAAAGTACCATAGAGCAGTTGTGAATACAGTACTACAAACATGTTATTCATATTACTATCTTTTTTAATACTTATTATATTTTATTTATCCTTTCTATCATAAATATACATATAATATACGAAGTAATATAAACAATGATTGAGGTTTGGATAACCAACAGATGAACCATTACTACAGTTACTCCTGTTTCTATCATTAAAATGTTAATTGATATTAGGTATGGCTGGGTAAGCCCGCGATTGCATGAGGAAAGAAGCTACCAGTGGCTGACCAGGCCAGCACCAGATCTTTTCATTCCTTTGGAAAGCAGGAATGGGGAGGATATGAGTGATATTGAGTGGAAACAAAGGCTTGTGATTGGTCATAATGTGGGGTATGACAGGTCTTGCCTTAAAGAACAATATTATGTCAAGGTATAAATCAGAAAAGAACCTTAAGTGACAGAATTTTGATGGCTTTAGAATGAGCAGAAATCCAAACTATAGTATTGGTTCAGTTTTTTAAGTGTACAGTTAGCGTTGAACCCCAGTAACTCAAACTGCTGAGGGAAACTGAAAGTACTTCAAGTTATTGAGGTTTTGAGTCATAGCTGGGTTTAATTAAAATTACAATAAATATATTAGGCAAATTCAAGAGGAAGTTCAGTTTTACTATGAGTTAGTGGGGAATTCAAGTAATATGTAGGGCTCGAAATAATGTGGTTCAAATGTATTTCATGTGGGAAAAAGGGTTTGAGGATGTAGGATAAATAGCTCCCAACATTGCATTCCCGTGCATCAATGTTGCAAAAAAATAAATGATGGCAGTTAATGCATTTGGCAAGCAAATTAAAGGACATAAACTTAGTTAAAGAGCTAAAACCATCTTTGACCTGGACAAGACACCAATAATCCATCAAAGGTTGTATTATCTTCCAGCGGAAGCTGGTTCTTATTTGTACAGCTGAGTTAAAAACAAATCGGACCAGGGCTCAAACTTGCACCTTAGAACTGCAAGTTTCGCTTGGCCACTGTGCTGCCAACATAGAACGATAAAGGGCCTTCCAAAAACCCGTGGATAACCTGAGTATCATTGGGTACTACTGATTAATAGTTAGCATATTAAACCGCTTAACCATTCTAGTGCAGTTATTTTGTTATAACTTTTTCTTAAATAAATTGGGAAATCAATGACAAAACGTTTTCTCTGCTCTGAATTATGTTTAAATCATCAGGGATCAAAGACTAATTTCCTGGATACCCTCAGTCTACATATGTGTGTATCAGGTCTTTCAAGATCCCAAAGGGGATTGTGGGAATCTGCCATGAAGAATGGGAAGGAGAAAGATCCTTGGATGCTAGAGGGGTCTGGTAACAAGCTTCAGGATGTGCATCAACTCTACTGTGGGGGAGAGCAGCTAGACAAATCACAAGTGAAAGTTTTTGTCGACGGCACCATGGATGACGTTAGAGAACAGTTCCAGGTATTTACATACCGGAAACTGAAATAGTGTTGACCTACAGAGTGGCGTTCATATATTTAAATATAATGTAGAGATTTGACTGAGGCCTTGCCACTGGAAACAGTTTGGGGATAATTATCGATTTAAAGCATTATTAAGGCCCCCATTAACTCACACAAAGAGAAAAAGTCCTCTGATTAATTGGTGAGAATCGAACCCTCAACCTAAGAAACAAATCTATACGTCACTCAAACCAAAGTTCTGAGTTACAGGATTAGCAGGTATTTAGTGATGGGATTTTTCCCCCTTCCAGTGGCAAGGCCGCATTTGAATCTGTAGATTTTATTCACATACTAGAATTTCCTTTAAAAAGGTAGGGGCTAAACATGACCAAGATGCTCTATGTCCGGAGCAGTTTAACAACGGAGAGGAGAGATTCCCTTGGAAGGCACCGTTGGTGATGCTAGATTATGTATAAGTATTTCAGTATCTGCATTGTGAACTTTTCGGAAATGCCACTAAAGTTGAAAGGGCCATAATATAACGTAGATGCTATTGCCTAGTGGGAGAAGGGGCTTACTAAATGATGAGGGAAGTTTCACAGACAGTTTCAGTTTTTTTTTCATTATTTTGTGCCACAACTTGCTACTAGTTCAATTCACAGGAAATCTTTGCTGAAATGCCATAAAGGTAATCAATTTTGTTCAAGGAGTGGCTTAACAAGTCGTAAAAGAAGATTTTCTTTGAAGGTATTACTGATAATGTCAGGAAAATTTCTGTTATTTATCTTGTCTAAAACGGAGCAAGAAGAAGTTTGGCAAACCGTCATGAGAGATTTTCATAAAAAACATACAAGTTCCTGTTATTTATTGTTTAAGGAGGTAGCGATGACAAGTTTTGCAACCGATGGCAAACCAAGTTGTCTTCCTATGGTAAATCAAGTTTGTCATCAAATGACAATTCAAGTTTGTCACCAATTAGCAATCCAAGTTTGTCAACCAATAGCAAAACTACTTTGGCATCCAATGGAAAATCTAGTTTTTCTTCAAATGGAAAATTAACTTTTTCATCCAGAAGCAAATGAACTTTGTCATCCAATGCCAAATCAAGTTTGTCATCCAATGGCAAATGAACTTTGTCATCAAATCACAAATCAATTTTGTCATCAAATGGCAAATCAACTTTGTCATCAAATGGCAAATCAACTTCGTCATCAAATGGCAAATCAACTTTGTCATTCACTGGCAATCAAACTTTGTCATCAAATGACAAATCAACTTTGTCATTCACTGGCAATCAAACTTTGTCATCCAATGGCAAATCAACTTTGTCATCCATAGCAATCAAACTTTGCCATCTTATGGCAAATCAAATTTGTTATTAGATTGATATCATGTTATCCGCTGTTTGCGCTTCTTTAAACTTACCTTTTGTTTACCTTTACCTCTGTTTGTACCTGTCTCATTGTAGGAGCTGACAACATATTGTGCAAAGGATGTCGCTGCTACTCATGAAGTGTTTCGAGAAGTGTGGCCAAAGTTCCTCGAGCGTTTTCCCCACCCAGTTACATTTGCTGGTATGTTGGAAATGGGTACAGCCTACCTACCCGTTGACCAGAGCTGGGAAAGTTATCTACAGGATGCAGACAACGCCTTTGATGACTTGGAGAACGAAGTTAAAAAATCTCTCATGAAGCTGGCCAATGATTGCTGCAGATCCCTTCACCACAAACGGTTTGCTATTCTAGATTTGACTGCTGGAAAGTGTCTTCCAGGACTCCTAAACGCTAACCTCGTTCCCAGAGCGTCTCTCTCTCCTCGGAGAAAAAGACCCTGGGAATAAGGTTGGTCAAGTGTTTGGATGGCTTGATGTTTGACATTGAGTCACAAAGGGGTTACCATAAGTGCTCTAATGAGCTCCCCCTACCTTGTTTTTAGACCTTCAAGACCAGGAACTTATTAGAGAGATAGGGAGAGGGGGGGACTCATTTAAAAATTATCGATAGCCAAAGACAGAAACACAACATGAAGTCAGATACTAAACTGGTTTAATAGCAAATGGTAACTCTTGTTCCTCTTGACTTTCGCTTAAATACATCAAAAGGGTACGGATTCGCAGCCGATTTTAAAAAAAGCAAATTTATCAAAATCAATAGTGCCGTCATTACTTGAAAACATCTCGAGAACCATAAAAGGTTGGACAAAATTTTTTAAATGCTATTCTTCATAAAGCAAAGTCTATCCACTGGAGTGTTAAAACTTTTCTCTTCATGTGCACTTTAATGAAAACCTCTCCACCTTTTTATGACATTAGGTATACCAAAGACCCATGGTTATGGACACTGAACTGGTCTGTGCAAGATGTTCGAGTTAAGAAAGTTAAGCCGCCAAAGAAAAGAAAAGTTTCCAATAAAGATGATAGTAAACAGAAGAAGGCGTCAAAGGCTTCAAGGAAAGTGAAAAAAGACGAATCAAAGGAAGACCAAGACGTGAAAGGACAGCAAGAATCAGTGAATACTGACGGGACTGAGAAAGAGATCAGCAGTAACAAAGTAAGAATATTGTCTTTTCTTAATAACGTATCAAAAAAGAGGTAAAAAATAAAAAATGTTACAACCGTTTTCTCAAGGACGTAAAATTTAGGAACGGCGAGAAAATGTTTAAGGAGTTTCATTCCAAGCCATTTTGTGTTGTATTGCCAAAGGTCTTACATGCTTTAACTCATTGTTTTAAGTAAGACTTTCGTTTGATGACCCTTTATATTTTTGGCTGTAAGGGTTAAACTTCATATTTTTCCTGAAAGTAGGTAAATCGATAAGTCTCGACGATCCATCTTGTTTTACCAGGTAGTACTCAGTTCCGCCACTAACAAATGGGACGAGGAGGAAATTCCTCTGGAGCCTGAAGGAGGTGAATATAAGAGGAAGAACCTTCTGGCGAGTATCCCGTCTGCAGAGGACATAATGTACAAGAGAAGACAACACATGCCGGGATATCCCAAGTAAGTAGTGTACAATTATTCATTGTTTATTTACCAGTACAGCCTACCCTTCTTGATTGAATGAAGATTGGGACCATGACGGTGTTGCAATAGAAGGCCGCACAAAAGTTCAACCCTCGAATTTGAAATTGTTTTGATAACTAAAGATTATTAAAGAATCGAATTGTTTATTATACTAGCTGCTTCACATAAAGAGCGAAAGGCTTCAAGCTGAAGTTGCTTCCTTTTATTAGTTTTGTAGCAGCTTATCGGGTTTGCGACGAAAGCGAAGTAGGTCCAATTTTGAACGCTAACTTGATTGTTAGTTTAATATTGACCAATCTGTGGTCCATCCTTTAACATACCAGGCCACTTTGGACACCAGTTTTCAAACTGAGTGGGCCATTCAGTCGAATCTGTAACCTTATCTCACAAATTTGAAACACTAATTAATGCAATTAAGGCAGACAGTTATGTTTCTGAAAAACTCGCTTCCAGAGGATCGTTTGATAAGTCCCTAGAGAGCAGGATTTTGTTTTGTTCAGGCGAAGTTTGCAAATCGAAGATAAATCAAGGCTAATGCAGTCACTTAATGAGGCAAACTCTTGAGCTGGAAGTGGTCGAGGCAATCAAAGTCTCTTGAGTTAATTTGATTGCCTGGTGGTGTTTCTGGCAGGAATAAAGTCTCAGATAATGAAATATATATATAAAAAGGAAAATCCATGTTTAAAGACGCTTTCAATGCTTGTTTAAGTTACAAAACAACAACGCTTACTGTTTTATTGCCTTTTGTGACTCAAAGTTAAAAAAGTGCGGAAGCCAGGCCACAGCTACTATCAGCAGCCGTGTATTTCAATCTGAAACTCTGTTTCTTTGCATAACCCGTCAGAAGAAACGGCGCGGTGTAAAGCCCCATAGGCATTTTGTTGAATTGATATTCTTCCTTTTTCCTGCATTAGATGGTACAGGAATCTTTGTATGAAAATAACCTCGGATGATTATTATCCTGGACCTGTCTTGCTGACACCTAGCTGTCAAATTGCTCCTCTGTTATTGAGAATGACGTGGGACGGATTTCCTCTCCACTACAGCAAGAAGCATGGCTGGGGATATCTTGTGCCAGGAAGGACAGATAATCTTGTGCGCTATGAGCAGGAACAGCTTGAAGGAACCAATGAAGAAAATAACATAGAGTCAGACAATCCCGAGAACCCTTTTCCTACCAAGTATGCAGTTGTGTTTTGTTACTATTGTCCATATGAAGTTTATTCCTTTTCTCTGACGTAGCTAAAGTTTTGTAATTAATAAAACGCTTCGCCCCTGTAGTTTGAACTCCTAAAAATAGTATTTTTTCTGCTTTCTGCTTTATTTATTTCATCTACAAAATAGTGGTTATGGGTTATTTGAAGAGAAATAACTGCCTCAACTTCTACGGAAACTTCCTATAGAGCTTTTGAAGACCTTTGGAAAAAACACGAAAAGAACAAACAGTTCGATGACACCTTAGGAACGCTGACTGAAGATGATATTGAGTGGGTCCGTTCAATCACCAAGGACGAGTTTTGGATGGCCACTGAAGTTGCTGAGAATAAGCAGTTGAAGAAATCTATAACGAAGCTTCTAAAACAGGTAAAAATAAATAGTTGAATTTTTGAACATTTCGATACGAATATATGCAAGTGTGCTTTCTGGCGTGCTGTTGTTGGTGATGGTGAAATTTGAGAAAATTATTTCTCACTCTGGTACTTTTTGAAATAGGAAGCTGACGCGCTGAGGGATGAAAATTCCAATGGATGGATAAACAGCCCACCGCCCACCGTTAAACGCAGAAACGGTAAAAGTAAAAGCAAACCCGACTTTTATCATGGCGTTGGACCATATAATGACGTTGACTTACCCGGCGTGTGGTTTTTTCGTATTCCTCACAAGGTAAGATCACTGAGCACTCTTTTCTAAACTGCCGCACAATGTCCTGCCAGAGGCGTAGCTCGGTTGGTTAGTGCGTGGCCTAGGGAGCAACGGGTTCCCATTTCAGTCCGCGATGACGGAGCTCTGTTTCGGGTTATTCTTAGTAGCTGTAAGTTTAAATGCCCGTAAAACGGAGTACTCATAAAGGGAATCAGAGTGCTCCATCGGCTGCCAAGGAAACCAGCAACGTCAGAGAAATGATGGAGCCAACAACGTCAAGTAACGTTACCGTTAACTAAGAGCGCAAGTCGGACTGTTTGTACGTAAACCACTGTACTAGTGCAGACCAGCATTATTTTTACAGTTAGCTACATCTTTCTCGAGCCTGAAAGATCTAGACTCATTAGGCCGGCGTTTGTCTGTGGTTTCCGTAGTGTAAAGCGGATGAGAGTCTGACTCTCTCTGGACAGACCACAGGCTTGTTGAAGTGTCTACTCAAGGACACAGCACAGTGGTCTGACCGGGGCTCGAACTCGGGACCCTAGGATTACGAACTAAACATGCTAACCGCTCGGCCACTGCACCGCCTATTTATTGTTTCAGTGCCCTATGTTTTTTCGTTCAGTTTATCTTGATGAGCAACCTTTTACAGTACCACACCACCAGCGTACCGTGAATACTCTGAAAAACCCCCTCACATAAAGGCCCTTCGAGACCCCCTTTTCTTTAAATCGAAATGGAGAAGGCTTTCCCTCATGAAAACATCAAAAAGACGAAGCTGGGTCAGGATTTCATTTGCTTAACCATACGCCTGTAGCACGTTAAGGTGCTGCTTGATTAAAAACAATTTATTTTTCTCAGAATGGCGAAACCAGTCGCTGCGGCAACCCACTAGCACAAGATTACCTCAATAAAATAAAGGATGGAACATTAGTTTCCCACGGGGACAAGAATGCTCACCAGACGCTCATGCAGAGCCGTATGACAGGAAACTGGAAAAGTATCAAGTCAAGAGTAAAGTACGTTGATGATCAAGTTGTCCTCTGGGCTTTTCTCTTGAGAAGGATGCCTTTTATTAATTAACATTTATTAACCGAGAGCAAGGTTTTTACTGAAGTCTTGGATCAAGGGCTAAAGAACTCTCAGGCGAGGTTCATACTACTAGACCAAGATCTACAATTTCCCAGTAAGACCGTGCAAAAGAGGTTAATAATATATTTATTACATGGTTTTCAAACTTAAAATTTGATAAAAGAGAGTTGCGAATGTAATGGGGCATTAAAAAGAAAATAAAAGAGAGAAAACGCGAAGGTCTAACCACCTGCAGATGTTAGAACAATGGCAGCGCCATCCTTGGTACTTTAAGACCTTGAGTTAGGGTCCAGCTGGGAATCGAACCTAGGCTTCCTGCACTACAGTTGGCGCTTTACCAACTGGGCTAACCAGGAGGCGGTAAAGTTATTTTAAGACCTTGAGTTAGGGTACGGCTGAGAAACGGACCTGGGCTTCCTGCACAACAGATGGCGCCTAACCAACTGGGCTTACCAGGAGGCGGTAAGGTTATAATGAATGCCCAGAAAAGGTGGTTGATTCTAGTAAGTGCTTCTAAAATAGACTAATAGCAGTGCTTATTTTTCCTCTTTAGTTAGTCGAAGCCAATAATCAAGAAGGTGGGCGCGAGAGACTGGGACTAGGACAAAAGAGAACGAGGAAGGGGAAGTGGGGGGAGAGGGGAAAATAGGGACTGTTTGTAGTCTACTTCTACATGATTTTTCGCAACATTAACAACTAAGAATTCAGGAATTGGCAGTTGACCGTCGGTTCGTCAACTGATGATGCGATTGAATCATTTCAGGCAGCAGCTGGTTGTTTGGTTGAATGATGACGAAATGCCACGAGAAGTTAGGTAACTATTGCGTTTTTGCAATTTGTATTATTTGTAAGGTTTATGATAGTTTTGGGCAAAGATCACCGTTGCTGTATATTCATCGCAAATTAGAAGTTTCAGTGCTAACCTGAAATAAACTTGTAGTATTATGTGATGAAAATATCGTCGCCGTGAGATGATAGGAAAAGCTGACGTTTCGAGCGTTAGCCCTTCATCTGAGCATTTAAAGAATCTTAAAAACCGAAAAGACCTTAAATGCCTTGTATAGGTACTCAGATTATTTAGATGCTCAGACGAAGGGCTAACGCTCGAAACGTCAGCTTTTCCTATCATCTCACGGCGACAATAACTTATTTATTACATAATACTACAAGTTTATGTCCACTCGTCGACGCATTCAATAGTTATTTTAAAAACTATATACCTAAGTCTAACCTAAAATATTTTTGTTGTTCCAACAAAGGCCAATTAAATATGACAAAGAAACTAAGCACGGTGTCATTTTACCAAAAGTCATTCCAGCCGGCACAGTTACCAGAAGAGCTGTTGAGACCACGTGGTTGGTCGCAACCAATCCACGAGTGAGTAAGGCCATACAGCTTTAGTACACTACTTAAGTTAATTTAAATTCGAGAGTATTAGCATCTAACTATGCCATTACAATAGTAAAGGGTACACTATCCCGCAAATAGTAAATGTTTTTAAATTTTCAACCTCGATTACTGCGTTTCTTGAACTCTAATTGGTTCTCTCAGTCTTGGTTATCAGCCCATATATACCGAATCACCTTATATGGAAACAGTTGCAAGGCTGAATGTATGAAATAAGGGAAAAGGTCAAAACATTGGTACTTCCTAGGAACCCAATTTAGGGGGTCGGGTACTATGTGCCGCCACCCACCGTTTTTTTCCAAAAATGCCAAATTTCTGGAGCAAATATCATGTTCAATAAAATAGATATCAAGTGCTTGCACCAACGCCTTCTTTGTGGAGAGAGGAGTCCATAATACAATAAAAACCAATACTCCTAAATCAGGTTTTGAGAAATTGAGCTCTGAAAAAGTGGGGAGGGGTGGGGTAGAGGGTATGTGCCGCCACCCACCACCTCCCCGGCAAAATTGGGTTCCTTAAGAATACCATTGTTTTGACTTCTTCCCTAATATTCTGGTTATAACTTTTCAAGTATGAAAGATTTCAGAAATTTCGTTGAATTTAATAAAACAATTATTCTACTCGTGCTTCTGGAATATGAGATAATTTATAGCCAACTAGACAATACGCGCCTCTTTGGCTATTTACCATGTCATAACGAGCGCTCTTGGAATAATTGTTAAGTTATCTAGGCTGGTAGTATTATTATCTAGAAGTATAAAGTATGATAGAAATGGTAACGATGGTTATAACCGTTTCAAGTGTGTACAGCTTACATATTTCATTGGAACAATAAATCAGAATAAAGAACTTGGTCTGAATGAAAGCAAATCTTTAAGGCCGCAACACGCTAGACGATTTTTCGTCTGAAGGGCTCCAAATTTTTATCTGGTTCAAATCTGATCTGATCGTAGCTCACCACACGCTAACCAATTTTTTGTTGCCAAAACCACGCTGCACGAAGTGCTTTCCCCTTGTCACGTGCTTGTGATTTCGCTTCCCATTGGCTGATGTGCAACGGTTAAGACAAGTTATCGGTCACTGCCACACACTAGCCTACATCAGACGTTTTGGTATCTTGCCTGTCAGATCTTCCTGCACGACAAAAAATCGTGTCTGACTTTCATAAGTTAGAGCAACACAGCCGATTTTTCTTCGAAGACAACAAAAAATTTGGAGCCTTTGGGGCGAAAATTCGTCTAGTGTGTGGCGGCCTACACTTTTAACAGTATATATTACGTTGAGTTTCGATTGCTTAATGCAGACTTGCTTTCTTGAACTTAATTTTAAAGTTGCAAACTAAAACATGACGTTTTTAAAGCTTTTGTATTGCCGTTATTACATACATACGTTATTTCGTAAGATAATCAGTCTGATGATTCTAGGCTCTTTTGTTTCTTTTCTTTTTTCTTTATTTTTGTGTGTAATTGTACAATTGTTATTGTTATGGTTTTTGTAAAAGCGTCCGTCATTGATATTGTGTACACGTTCAGCTGATCTAGGTCATTTTCTACACCATTTCAGGAGAATCTTGTCGGCTCAGAGTTGAAAGCGATGGTCAGGGCGCCACCTGGTTACTGCTTGGTAGGAGCTGACGTCGACAGCCAAGAGCTCTGGATCGCTGCCATCCTCGGAGACGCGCAGTACACAGGCATTCACGGTAATTCAACCGACCCTTTCTTTCCTCTCCTTTCTGTACCTGGTAGGCCTGTGTATGAGTCACTTTTTGGGCCACCTGTGATCTTTTTGCATGGTAACGGTTATTTGTATTACTAAAGTGGCTGTTTTACGTTGAAACTTTTAGCTGAAACTTGTGTGCATAAACGAGACAAACCAAGTTTTACCAGAAGCCATGTTGATCTGACAGTTTTAAATACATTATTATAACAACTAGCCCGAGAAAAGAAAGCATCGTTAATAAATCCAATTTTTGGACCAAGAAACGAATCTTAATCAAGAAACGTCATAGTCATGTTGAAAATCATTCACAAGTGCATTCAGTATTTATATTTGCGTCTCAGAATAGCTCTAGGTCTCTAGAGGCTTTTAGACCTTCGTTTATTGTTGGTTTTGAATTCTTTATGTAGTAAGCTTCGAGGAATTGCAACCTCGACTAGTTATCACTCGATTCAATGACTTCCATATTCCGTGAACCGTATTGAAAATGTGTTCTTTCAAGTTGACCTTGACCGAATGTCGATTTATTGAACAATGTTTTCTTTTCTCGGGCTAGTTGTTTTAATGAAGTTTCATCAGGCGTTGCACCGTTTAACATCAAAGGTTGAAACTTGCTCGGGAACGTTAAAACGTCGTTATTGGTTAGCTTGCGCAGCGTTACGTAACAAGACCGACGAGACAAGTTTCACAAAGTGATGTTACACGATGAAACTCTTGTATTGTTACAACTTTAATCGTCGTGACTGTTGCAGAAATAGAAAGCGGTTCTACTTTTCGTGAATCTTGCCTCGCACCTGAATTTGAAAAGCGTTTCTTGAAACCGACTATGTTGCACGGCACAACGCCAGCAGAAACTGGTTTCGCATCGTTGTTTCACAAAAGTTGCAGGGAAAAGTCCCAACGTATAGCAATGACTTTTTACAACTGAGTTATGTTGATTTGGTCACTGACGAGACATTGCTAGTAGAGTTTTTATTGCTGTCACGGTGTAACGCAAAATAGTGGAATACTGAAAAACGCAGAGATTATTGAAAAACGTTTCTGATATACTGTGGTAAATGTTGTGGAGTTATACTTATTAGGCCCCAGTCATGTTTTCGCATCTCATGCCCGAAAAAGCAACATCTCAGAGTCAAACAACACACTGTCTCTCCATACTGATTTTGGAATAATTATGTGTACGTAGATCTGTTAGTCTTGTGCAAAATGCCCATCATCCAATTGTGTTTTCACAGTCAGCTCAATAGGTTTTCTTGAGAGATCGCCCAGTACTAGATTTAGTTCAGTTCAAATTTGTGTATATTCAAGACTGCACATAAACATAAAATTTCATAGATTTGTACATTGGCATGGCATGGATACAGTTTCAACAATGTTTGTTAAAAGTTAAAACGTTTGAACTGAATTTTGTTGGGTTTTGCTGTAAGCATTTGACAGAGTTGCCACGGTCCTGGAAAATCCTGGAAAGTCCTGGAATTTGGGAAAAAAATCCAGGCCCTGGGAATTCCTGGGTTTCACGTCCAGTAGAAAGTGACAACCCTGTTTTTGATAATAATAATTTTGTCTACAAAACAGGGAGTACTGCCCTTGGGTGGATGACGCTCCAGGGAAAGAAATCCGAGGGAACTGATCTTCACAGTAAGACCGCAGAGACTGTCGGGATCAGTAGAGATCATGCTAAGGTAACAACATGTGGATTCTTTCTGCCTTTTTTAAAATCTCTTTCAAAAATGGTTGTAAAACCAGCTTAGGACTGGGGACAAGTATATGTAACTAAAACTTCTTGACGCCTTTAGCTCCAGATTGGAGCATTGGCAATCGACAAAGGCTCTCCAACGTCTCTTCTTCTGTGGCAAATATTTTATTTCTCTCCAGTGCATCTCAATGTCAGTCCAGGTGTTGTTAGGGCGACCCCTTTCTCCCCTTGCTTTCCCTGTCTGGTACATTGGTCAGACATTCCACGTACCAATCCTTGTTGCTTGTCTAGGCGTGAGAAGATTGATCAGCCGCTGAGGGTCCTTTCATTTTTTCCTCTGCTGTGTCATACTTCCTGAAGGGTCTTCTCTTACCTAGACGGTAGTAGAAGTTTTATCCCTGGCGGGTGATTGGACTACCAGGCTTTACCAGACTCCAGTTGGCCGGTGTTACTCGTTTTCGCCTCCCACGACGAGTACCTAGTGCTGGGTTATGGGAAGCAAAGAAAATCGTGTGAATGAGTTCATAAAAGTTTTATCAGTAAACAAAGTATACAGTGCTCTGCTTGGTCTTGTATGTCAATAACTCACCGCACTTAGAGATTCTTGATAAGGAACTCAAATTGGTGAGGTGAATGACTTTGACACAAGACCAAGGAGTGTTGTCTCTGAGTGGCATATGTGTAAGTACAACATATAGATTCGAGTAAGGCCTTCCCACGGAAATCTAAATTTCGCCGAAAAGGGAATTCAAATTTCACCGATCTACAGCATCAGCAAGGAACCCCATAAACCAACACAAAGAAAAAAGAAAAAAATCTCAGACATCGATTGAGTTTAAATCCACGACCTACGAAGCAGAACAAGATTGTGAAGGACTTTGGCCGGACGGAATCTGTAACAAGTAAACCTCGGCGAGCCTTTTGTAGCGAACTAACAGAGACACTCTCTTCTAGGTCTGTTCTTACTGAGCTGGAAATAAAAAGGTTAATACTTGGACTCATTTCTGATTATTCGTCACCGAGATATTCACTGAGTCTGAGGCGCATAGATGTTTCAGTAAAATTACTCAGGTCATCAGGGAGAAAATATAGCTATTACCAAAGACTTGAGCAAGAATAATAATTTTTTGTTGTCATTTGTAATTGCTCAGTCACACGTAAAGACATTTGAAGCATTTTCACCCGGCGTTTTATCTTTCACTAATTAGCACAATTGCCACAGGGCTATTGCATTACCATTGAAAAGTGTTATGCAAACTTAGTGCGTTTCAGAGTAGCGTTTTCCTTCAAGGAGCTTATGTTTTCCTCTTAAAGTGCATATAACGCTTACAACTCTTTTTAGATCAAATCGTTTCACATACAGTAAAAAGTACTTCTGCAAAAAATTTCGAAATTTGGTCAAGTTGTTTTTTTTTCTACAGTGACTCGAACTAGCAAAATTTTCAGACATCTTGGTTCACGACCGCGTTTTCGAGGGACTGGGTTATGACGTCATTCCCGACTCATAATATTAAGCAAACGAGATCTTTCTAAACACAAAGGTGCGGAAGAACTGAGAACTGTATGAGGAATTGGAGTGTACTTCTGAATCAAGAATCTCTGATTCATTCGTACCCATCTTGCTGTGCTTTGATACAAAGATGTCCGGAAATGACGTCATAACTTAGTCCCTCGAAAACGCGGTCGTGAACCAACAAAACTTGAACTTCAAATGTAAATAAGAAATCGAGAAAACGACCGATTTCAAAAATTCTTTTCTTAAACGTCCTTAGTTATAAAAACACTTTTAGTGGTAACAAAAATAATTGTTAGTGTTATAGGCACTTTAAAAAAATTCCGAAAAACGCGAGGCGGCCATTTTGAAAATATGTTCACACGGCGGCTATACTAAATCACCTCGCGCGAGGCGATCATAGCCGACATATTACGTCATGCAACCTCCACCATTGAAAGCAGCGGAAACTCTGATTAATTTTAACAACAATTTTTAAACAAAGTAGTTTCTTTCAGTAAAGCGAGTTGATGTATCTCAAGTTCAACCGTAATTTTTGAGATACCCTTACTCTTTACGATCAACTGTTTCAAACAGGTTTTCAACTATGGCCGAATCTACGGAGCTGGTCAGAAGTTTGCAGAGAAGCTGTTGCAGCAATTCAACCATCGATTAACAGAAAAAGAGGCGAAAGAGAAAGCCGAGCTTCTTTATGCATCGACAAAGGGAAAAACAAGGTGAAACTTTGAACACCAACAACAGTTCATTATTTTTCAATATTGATAAATTACATATTGTACAGTAGGCAAGTACCTTAGCTAGTCTAGGCCAACTTTTGTGTCTATATTTGGTTATTCCTGATGCTGTTTTTAGGCTATTCTAAAACTGAGCTCCAGTCTCGTTTGTAGCCGGAGACGAGTAACTCATCAGCGTTAATTTCTTCTCGAACATCATACGCTAAGCTAAGGAAGAGAGAAAGGGAAAATCGAAAAGCATTGTAAAATTATCTGGTTCCACACACTGCGTTCTTTCCTCACTGCTGTTTTCATCAACGAACGAGTATCCTTTATTTTAAAATACATTTCATTGGCTAGTTACCAAAAAACATTGTTGGGATCCAACTAGTTGGGATTCTTAATTGTAGACGTTTTACTATTAAATGTTCCCAATTAGATTACTGGTTATTAAAGTACTTTGAGAAAGCTGTGTGACTGGTATGGGTTGTACTGCCATGTTGTTCTGTGTTAAGTCTCCTAACTTATCTCCGCTCTCAATCGTTATTTGTAAGTTCATTATTCGATTTTCAATTTCTTTTCAATTAGTTCGACTTCTTTTTTAAAGGTACAAGTTGACAAGTTATGGTCATGAACTGGCAGAGAAGTGTGGCTACATAGATAAAGTCGACCTAAACAACTTCGTCGACACAAAAACATACTATGAATTGTTCAGGAGGTCGAAAAGAAGGAGGTGGGTCAGATTATGTTCGAAATACCTAACAAACATTGATATTGGTTCTAATACTTGACTATTTGGTTAGTATTTAATCATATATTTTTTCGACAACTCTGAACTTTATTCAAATTTTACCTTACTTCCAAATGACCGTATAAAATCTTTGCGTTTTTTTTCATAGAAATGCCGACAGCGTTAGCGAAGGGAAGAAGTGGATTGGAGGAAGGTAACATCAAACTCTTTGGAGTTTTTCAGTTGTGCAAAAAACCAAGAAGTGTTTGGATATTCATTTTGTTGTTGAAAAACGGGCCTCGATGTATGTGCTTTGTATATTGAACATGCACTAGCTTTGCGCGTCCTAATTTAACAGTAGAAATGATTGGTGTTATTTATTCTAACTATTAAATCAGTTGATTAAATCCTATAGAGTGGCCATTCATTTTGCTTGTCTTGAAGAGTAGAAATGATTGGTGTTATTCATTCTAACTTTTGAACCAGTCGATGAAACCCTATAAAGTGACCATTCATTTTGCTTGTCTTGTAGAGTAGAAATGGTTGGTGTTATTCATTCTAACTTTTGAACCAGTCGATGAAACCATATAAAGTGACCATTCATTTTGTTTGTCTTTAAGAGGAGGAATGGTTGGTGCCATTCACTACAGCCTTATTTTTCAATCATTCAACTGTCGAAACGCTATGAATTTGCCAATCGTTTTGCTTTTCTTGAAAAGTAGTTTTTGAAACCATACGTCTTGAAGTGACCATTTGTTTTGCGCATCAAGTAGAGAAGAAATGGTCGGTACTGTTCATTCTAACTTTTGAACCAGTAAGTGAAGCATTGTATAGAGCATTTATATTTAGTTACTCTTCTTCAAGAGCAGAGCCAGAAAAAATGTCAACGTTTCAGACAATGCGTTTTTCTTACAAAAACTGAAAATTGGATGTTTAGTGTTTGCATTAATCCTTTTGTTTAAATTTGTTTCAGTGAGTCGGAAATGTTCAACAAACTAGAACAGATAGCCCAGTCAGAGAAACCTCGCACTCCAGTCCTCGGCTGTAGGATCAGCAAAGCACTTGAACCACGGGTCGTGGAAAACGAGGTAACAACTTATTGCTTTTTTACAGTTTAAATGCAATGAGGTACCGCGTGGGGCCGAGTAAAATTTGGGAGTATATTCACGAGTGATTTAAATTTTTTCCAAAAAAATGACAACACAAGTGACATTTTAAAAAATTCTCTTTCCAATAAGCCCCCCTTTCATATACCCTCGCAAAGAGCTTACAGTTTCCAATAAGGCCCTCTCTCCAATAAGCTCCCCTTCCAAAACAACTTTCCAAATCCGAGTAGATACGTTCATGTGTTTGGTACAGTTGAAATTGTATGTGGTACGGATACAAGAAAACTGACTGAGCTTGCTACGACTCCAGGAGAACGACTGATCTTGACGTTCAACTTGAATTTTTTCATTAACCACCCCCTCTTTCCCTCTCTAAAAAGCACCCCGCTCAGAGCCTTAGAAACAAATAGTCTTCAAGGCTATACTTTTAGAGCGCTTATGGTGTTATAATAATTATTAAAATCAGTTTAAAACACGAAGTTTGATACATGAAAACGTGCATAAACCATGACAAGTTTTGATCGCGATCTGTTTTTTTTTTTTGCAGTTCCTTATGAGCCGTGTAAACTGGGTAGTACAATCGTCGGCCGTGGACTACTTGCACTTGATGTTAGTCTGTATGAAGTGGTTGTTTACCAAATATGGTATAGACGGACGTTTCTGTATCAGTATTCACGATGAGGTGAGAAATACTGCCCCGTATTGTTTCTTATAAGAACAAACTTCAACATACTTGGATGGGGGCCTAAAATCGGGGGTGGACTTTAACGTGGTATTTTACGGTAGAGACGAAATTGTTAATCGTAGGTTTTTAAGGTAATCATGACACTTTTCATGGTATACTTCGTGGTATGTTAAATGTA
Source organism: Hydrozoanthus tunicans (assembly GCA_026413305.1). Lineage (NCBI taxonomy): Eukaryota > Metazoa > Cnidaria > Anthozoa > Zoantharia > Hydrozoanthidae > Hydrozoanthus > Hydrozoanthus tunicans. Next base: position 25,748 of record JAOBAT010060874.1, on the reverse strand, counting down.
TATCGACGATTTTTGGCAGCAACTGCTGCCATTATCAGAATGTTAGTGAGTATAATGGAATACATATATATTGAAGTAGATTTTTGAAAATACTAAAAATCTTCCAAATCCAGATCATAAAATCTAGATTATGTTACATACAAAATGAAAGCACTCAAAATTCAGTGAAATTAATAACTCTTAAGGCAAAGCAAATTAGTTTTCTTTTGCTTAACACAATTGTCTTACTAATTCACGACTGCTTTGCTGTTTAGGTCCGCTATCTAGTGAATGAAAAAGACAAGTATCGCGCTGCACTGGCACTGCAGATCACCAACCTACTAACCCGGGCGATGTTTGCTTACAAGCTGAATATGCACGATTTGCCACAGGTGGGAAATAACAAGCGACCCTGATTGTGAAAATTACCAGGCGACTCTAAAGAACCTGTACCGATTACCAAATAATCGCTGTTTTTTGTAAAGGGGAACTGGAACCCTAAAATCAACTTTTGTCAAACAAAATCTTAAACTGAATGTGAAAACGATATAAGAAAAATTCCTCGTATCGCGCTGACTTTCGATAAATTCAAGTTTTAGACGCGTTACTTGCCGCATTGTACCGGCGGCTCAGAAATAGGGGTAAAGCGGAGAGAGAGTGAGGCTATGACGTCAGATATGGATAAGAAATGGCCCGGATTGAAAAAAGTCATCGTTGGAGTAACTTGTAACTTTCACTCTTGACTGTGTAAGCGAAAACTGTTCACGCGCTCGCTCGCTTCCCCATAACCTACGTCACACGTTACCTTCTTTTACCTCTGACAAGTCGATAAGCGCCCACGCTCAATGGTCCCAAACGATCCGAAAGACACACAAACTAACTAGAATTTCGCGGGAAATTAGCGCTACACAAGAAAAAAAAATCAGATATGTTCTCAACACCTTGAAGGATTTCGTTTAAAAAACGTTGATTTTAGAGTTCAGTTCCCCTATAATATTTACGCTATTTTAGTGATGATGTGTTAAAAAAATGAAAGGGTGTGTAAGGAGAGGGAGTGTTCCTTGTCCTTTACACTTGGCAAAGTACAAGCTCCGCCATTCCTCCTCCCCCAATCCTAAAAAAAGAGGTTGGCCCCTTGAGGCTTACTATCCTGCCCGTATCCCTTCTTTTCTAGATCTCCCACTGGTTGTTTAACGGTGTAGTTTATATCTTTTGTGTAGAACACACTGCTGCACTGCTTGATTCCATAATTACATTCGCTTAACGGGGTGGGATGTACTTATTGCAAGTATTCTACATTATAAGTGATTCCATGAAATCACAACAAAATTCAGGCCTGTAGCCAGTCTTCACAAAGGGGGAGTACATACCGCCTCCGTTTTTGTTTCTTGGACTTTTTACCCCAAAAAAACACTCGTCACGATATTTCACTTTCGAAATTCACGAAGCAATGAACTTCGAATCAAAGTTTTTAGCCCTTCCGGGCTTCATTACGAAGACACTATAACACTTAGATTATTGAACTATCGTTGTTGTTTTTTCAGTCCGTGGCGTTCTTTAGTGCAATTGACATTGACAAGGTGTTACGGAAAGAAGTGCATCTCGACTGTAAGACACCGTCCAATCCGATGGGGCTCGAAAAGGGCCATGGGATTCCTCCAGGTTAGTAAAACTTTTATGTTTAAATTTTTTGTGTCTAATGTTTCCATCATTTTTATTCCCATTTAAATATCACAGGGAAATATTGAGGTTTTTTTCTTGTTGTGCTGCTACCTTTCCGACAATGAGCCTTGAAAAAGATTGCTCTTTATCTCTTAACTTAAGAAATGAAAAAGTTGCAAGGGAAACGAAGTACTTCATTTAAGAAAAGGTGTAATTGTCTTGTCAAACAAGAAGACAAATTTTGAGTTCGAATCGGCGGCGCAGTGGCCGAGCGGTTAGCGTGTTGGGCTCCTAATCCTAGGGTCGCGAGTTCGAGCCCCGGTCAGATCACTGCGTTGTGTCCTTGATCAAGACACTTTACCCGAATTTGTTCCAGTCGACTCAGCTGTATAAATAAGTAACAGTTCTGATGGGAGCTAACCTGCGATGGGTTAGTGTCCTGTCCAGGGGAAGTCAAACACTCTCATCCGCTTAACACTACAGAAACCGGAGATAAGGGCCGGCCTGATTGGCCAGTAGGCTTGAGAAAGGCTTTGGCTTTAACGTACTTCAGAAGGCCTCTGAAGTACGTGCTAACGTAACATTTGTCTTCATGTTTGACAAGTTTTGTACATTTTTTTCTAGGTGAAGCATTGGACATCTACCAGATTCTAGAGAGGACGAACAACGGACGTTTATCACCTGATGAACAGGTCTTCAACGAATCAGAACACGCTACCAGGGAATAAATAGCGATGAAGTTTTCCTTTGTCGTTTGCACAATGATGTACATATCTTACTTAGCTTTCAGCACGTCTTTACTACGACGAACGCTTTGCGGAAACAAAGTAATAAAATAGGTCTAGTTACAACTCTTTGACTAAAATCCAAGATGGCGGCAGCAATCGTTGACTGTGGTATTTCTCCGCGATAACCTAACACGCTCCGCCCCTTGCAAGCAGGATTTACATTTGTTAAGACAAGAGACTATTTTTTCACCAACATGTACTCCGTCTTCGCTCGCGTGAGTTTCTACTCTAAAGGCTAAGAGTTTGCAAGCATCGATGAAATCAGTAGCCTGCAGGCACTCAACAGGCTTCCTGTAGCGTTGGGGTGCGAGCCGCGAGGGGAATGGGAGAAGGCTCGGTCCCAAACGCTATAGGGGAGCCTGTTCGCAGGTTATGAAATCAGCAGTATACCATGACAATTTCCATCAGTGAGAAAATTTAGTTAATGAGGGCAGTACCGAGCTTAAATTTTCGATTAACGGCTCATTTACAAGGGCATAACTTGTTTCTGTTTCTCTCACTGCACGAAAGAAATTTGGAGTTGGTGAAAATCAAAGCGCTGATTTTATAGCGAAACGCAAGCTCCCGTTAATACCAGCTCTCTCAAATTAACAAAACAAAGTTTCTTGGGCTTAGTTAAACCCGCTTTATTATTTTTAACAAAATCCCTTACATAACTTTTTTTAAAAGTGTTTATTTTTTCGTTTTCCTTCCAAAACCTGTTTTTGCTATACTTTCTTCATTACTATTAATACAACTTATATCCCTTCACTGACATCTTTTCTATTTAATTAACACCGAAAGTGAATGCATTATTGAAAAATTCAATGGGTCATCCTTTGCAAGTTCAAATTATAATTATACAAAGCGTTGATACAAACAGTTGCTTCGGTACGTTGGAGTAAACAAATAAAGGAGATTTACATGAAGTTATCTTCGAAATATTAGCTTTCATCCTTACGTTTCAAAAAAAATCTCAGTATGTCTACGTTAACAGAGTTTCATCTATGTGCAAACAAGCTAATTCACGTTTCTGAAAAAGATGGCTCCTGTATATTTGACCACAACGCATTGCGAACCCTACACGGCTAAAAGAAGCTCTGGTATGGTAACAGTTGTTAAAATTCTTCCTTGTACTAACAACACTGTGTATAACAGATTCTCACTGTGCGTTTTTATGGGCAAATATTAGCCATTTATGCGCTAGGAATTGTGGGTAAATTAACGGGTCGATATCTTTTGCGTAATGCTCCTGGTCCATCAGTTTCACCAACAAAAAATCTATATAGGGGGGAGGGGTGGGAACGGATGAACACAGGCTAAGTTTATCATGGACGGATCTCACTAATGGCATCGAAACATGGATGTTTTCGCACACAATAAATCAGTGAAAACTGACACAAAATGAGTTTCATCAATGTTTATCTATGTTAAGGCCTTTCTCCAACTCCTCCTGCCATTTCAAAAACTTTCCTAGCCACGGCCAGAGCGAGAGCATCTGCGTTGTCTTGCGTGTCACCCTCGGCATATACTCGCACAATATCCTCCGTGCCTGATGGACGCACAAAAGACCTACCATGTTTCACATCTTCAACGAGCTTATCGACTGCCTCTTGCAACCCAACTGGTGAAACTACTTTCCTCTCTGCATCGATCGTTTGAATAACTGTCCGATCTCGAACGGTCACTTTTCGTTGGCGGTTTGACAAGTCTTTGTAGGTGCAATCCCAGTCTTCAATGCTCCACCCTTTCTGGTACAGAATCGCTTCACACACTAGCATGTCCGCGATAGCATCTCCAACCGCTTCGTTTATTAAGTCTATCATACAGAGTATCTCTTTGGTAACCTTGAATTGCTCGGAATCGACCAAGGCATTCTTATGTGCTGTTCGAATCTTACTCAGAGCTTCTTCGCTGAACAGAACAGTGCCGTGGCCATTAGCCTCGAAGTACACACCAATGTCGAAATCTACGGCCTTACGATGCACATGCTTAACTCCTGTCTTCGCACACGCCACTGGAACTTTAAGTTCTTCTTGTACATATGCTGTCGCGCTTCCGTTAGCATAGGCCGTCTGAACAATCCCCAGACCCCTATTGAGCACGATTCCAGCCTTGTCGAGCTTCTCCTTGAAAAATCCAGTGATAAGAGTTGAAATCTTGTCCCCATCAACCAAGTGAAACTTGTTTAGGTTATCATGGTAGAAATACATCACACGGTCGGCGTCTCCATCAAAAGTGACGCACTTGTCTCCTGGGTTCATCGTCATCCCGTCTGGTGCACACTGCTTCAGTTTCACGTAGTCGGCGCCACATTTCTCGTTCAGCTTTCCCGATGTTCCATCGTTGTACACAGTAATCGGTAAGTTATCACCTAAATGCTTTAAGAGTTCTTTTATCTTCAGTGCACCAACGCCGTTTGCTCCATCAAGCTTTATCTCCACAGGTTTTCCCCCATCAGCGGAAAGTGATCGTAATTGAAGGAACGCCTTTGCAAGCTTTTCGTAATAACCCTGCTCCGTTGGTTTACCATACGCTTCTTCTGTATTCCTACATCTAACCATATAATGTAGCTGGGGAGTCGTCAAAACACCTGAGTAGAAGAAAAGTTGAATTACATTAGTAAAATGTAACTTCTTTCAACATTGAAGGTTAAACGACATACGCATGTTCTATCTGACCACGAAGTTATTTACACAATCAATTCAGTTAACAATTATTGTTAGGTAACTGGCTTAAACAACCTGGGCTGGGTTGTTCAAAGGCTGGTTAACTTTACCCCTGGGTTAAGTCAAAGTTCAAGCAGTGATTTCTACTCTAAGGAAAAGTTTACAATTCTTATAAAATACTGTTTAGATTTTCCACGAAAAAAACGAGAACATAGGATAGTGCTGTTTGGCCTTAAACAATTTGGCCAGAAATAGGCCTTAATTGGTCCTGTAAAAAAATGACTTGGCCCTGGGGGATAACAAAATAAGAGACACTCTGCTGTATTTTAGCCTGTTTAATTGTGTGTGGGGAGGGGGGGGGGGAGAGATTAAGGTGGATTGCACTAAAACGGCAACATGTGGCAACAGCAACTGTACAAACAGCGTGCATGCACTTGGTAGATGAAAATTGGTGCTCATACTTCCCAAGAAATCTGGGTCCCAGACAGGAAATGAGCTTGCAACCCTCTTATAACTGGTCAGTTTAGTGTTAGTATCTAATTTTGGCCTCCTGTGGAATTGTGCCCACAATAGTTTGTGAGTATATTTGGCCTCCTGTGGAAGTGTGCCCACCATAGAGCCTGGTTTGTGAATATATTTTTAGCAACAGACCTACTCCACTAGTCTGTTACATGATCTGAATAATTGGGAAAACAAAGAATTGATACAGAGAGGTTATTTTGACAAAAAACATTCATTATTTGCTCATCTTTTTCAGGAAATAAAACCAAAAAACATTTCAAAGTGTGTAGAAATGGACAATCGTCAAAAGACGTTTAGACCTAAACCAGGGTTGGTTTCCATGACAACCGATAAGTTTGGTTAAGAGTTTATCTTGGTTTGAAGTTAATCTGCTTTTAACAACAGGCCCCAGAGACAGCATATAAGTTTTTACACTTTTCAATTCTTTATCCTTTGGAAATCTATGAAAGGAAAAAAAATTGGTTGCCAACAACATTAAAAAATCACAGAAATAATGGACTTTTTCACATCACATTGTACCTCTCAGTGTATTTTTTACCCAATTCACAGCCATGTGACAGCCTGTGACATAAACAGGGAATTAGATTCATTCCATAACAATAGTTTTTTGCACTAAAACTTAGAGCATTGTCAATGAGTAACTTTTGTCACTTTACTTAAAATTAAGAGCCCGTAGGGGAGGTGTTGACGGAACAGTGGCTGAGCGGTTACCGTGTTCAGCTCATAACCCTAGGGTTGCGAGTTCAAGCCCTGGTCAGACCACTATGTTACGTCCTTCAACAAGACACTTTACATGTCTTTGTTCCAGTCAACTCGGCTGTATAATTGAGTATCAGTTCTGCTATTTTCTGTCAGGGGCTCTTAACTTTTTCTGAGAAGTTTGTGTGGATTATTCTCCGATTTATGTTCAGTGGGACTTGCCAAAACACAACCTTGTATAAAGCACTCTGTTACTATAACCACTTTGTCACAGTCAGTATAAAATAACACCACTATTTCCTCACTCAAGAACCCCATTATTGGCTAATCAATGGGAAGGAATGTTCTGCTCGAGTAAGGTGTCACTTCCTGCCCTGGGGAGGAACGCCTTGCATGACAAAACAGGTAGGGGCTGCAAGGGACACCAGCTTAACTCTTAATTGGTCCCATTTTCCTTAAAATAACAGTTGTTGTGTTAACAGGGTTCCCAGGAAGGTGAGCAACTATAAGCATAACTAGTTAGTGCTGCTTGCACAAAATGTATACATTCATAAACACACAACACAGTATAGAGTCACTCATTATCAAAAAATAACAAGATAAACTCGGGGATAAAGTTGTATTTTTTAATACAGCTTACATTTGCTAAATAGCACTTTGTTGGACAGATCAATGCACTATTATACTCCACAAAGAACTGACTTGAACAAAAAATCTTTGAACAAAGATTCATTGCTGGTTTAAATAAGTGACATAACACATTTTACAATCTTGAGTATGATACAAAGAGTAACCCTCACCCACCCCCCCCCCCCTTGCAGACCTTAACCCTGACTCAAAATTAATTACGCTGCACCCCCTGCTAAAGTAAGGAAAGGCTCTCAACCCAACCCTGGGGGGGGTACTCCCTATTTTGGGATAGTAGGTATGACCGTCATATTTTTAGGGGTTAAAGTTGCCAGTCCGGTATATTTTTAGGGGATGTAAAAAGAAATCCGGTGTTAAACCAAGAGCCAGGTATTTTTTAGGGTTTAAAATCACCAAGCTATTGGACTACTTGTAGTCTCATGTTTTAGCAAACGTGTGTACTGATAAGGAGTTTTAAAAGACGTCCTTTGGCGAACGTTTTACTACGCATGTGCCTTTATTCACTGCATATCACGTTTAGCACAACACGAGGGGACTTAGCGCCGACCCGCTAGCTACCCAGGGGAAATTTTCAGCTTTCAATTGGTATTTTTTAGGGTAATTTTAAAACCGAGAAGTATTTTTTATGGTAGAAAATTTTCATTCCTTGGTATTTTTTAGGGTATTTTGGGGACTTTTCCGACGGTCATCCCTACCCTTTTGACCCCGAAGTAATCCCCCCGGGACCCAACCCCCCTAGTAATAAAAAGGTTGGTGTTCAAGTCTCAATTCTTACCATAGTCGTGGTATGTTCCCCCAAGGGCAACAACTCCATCAATTAAAGACTTCACAAACCCGTTTCCACTAGGTCTGGTGTCACGGGCAATCACTACATTGGCGCTGCTTTCAAAATCTAAGCAGGTTTCCTTCACAACATCTGCTAGTACGGCGACTAACTCCGCCGGTTCTGCATTCGCTATTCGAGTCGCGTACTTCTCCCAGGATTCTTCAAGCATCTCTCCAAGTGGATCTACAAGCTTTACACCATTGTCTTCAACAGGATTATGTGATGCTGTTATCACCACCCCGATTACATTACCAGATTTCGCTTTTGACCGGAGAACGGCGAGTAAACCCATTCGGAACATGACAGAATCCAGACCAGACGCGTTGCCGCGAAAACCCGCCGTTCCGTACGAGAACGTTTTGGAGTCGGGTTTAGGATGCGCTCTGTTACCTTCAATAACCTTCTGGAAAGCTAAATCCATTTCTAGACTTAAAAAATGACTCAAACTAAAGACGGTATATTAAACTCAAGTCAAACAAGTGGCACGCCACGTTTCGACTTCCGTTTGGAAGGAACCGTGTCAGGCCCAATGCTGGCCCGATGCTGGTCACGTATGGGGCTTTCGCAAGGTTAGGGTAACACAACTGACAAAAAAATCTGCGGGACCGCGGGCTCTTCCTCTATCGTTGTTGATTTCAGCCATATTGTTTGGTCTGAAAAATATACAAGGTAAATCCATCTTTTTCTCAATCATCCTGCACTATCCTCTCTTAATAACTCGTTGTTCAAATGTTAAGTGTATACCTAGTTAGCGGAGCGGTTTATTTCATGCTACTGTTGAGTACGGTGAATAAATACATCGATGCATCATGCCAACTTCACAGAGTTGTAGTAACTGGACTGACACTTACGGATCTCGTGATAATTCTTCGTACACTCAGGCCAAAAGGATCAAGTTGTTTCACAGATATTCATATTTGCAAATATAGTGTTTTTACTCTGTTTTGTAGGCTGAGTTCCAGCGTATTCCTGTAAACTAAGTTTATATACTTGATACATTTGCAACTAATGCAAAGCTTGGATTGTTCAGCATTTATTCTGAGCTTAAAACTTAGAGGAAAAGTTTTCTGGCTAACTTCTTGTTAGTTTATAAAGGAATAGATATAGAGGGATGGATAAAGAAACAAAAAAGTGTCAAAGTTTTGGAAGATAATCTTGATTTTATATTGGTTCTAGCCGCAGTCATGGCGCCCACCGAGATGGCAGTAGGCCTTAAGAAAGGCCATAAGGTGACCAAGAATGTCCAAAAAGCAAAACCTTCAAGAAGAAAGGGGGTATGTAAACTTTCAGATGTTAATTGTTTCACCATAATGTCAACATTAACGCCAAATATCTACAACCTTTTGTTAAGTGACATTAATTTTGCAAAAACTTTCAAACATAGAGTTGATTGGATTGAAAAGCATCTTTTGTGTATGTAAGTGAACTTGTCATACACTAGACACTTGATGTACACACTTGGTTTACATGGCAAGTTAGGCAATGTTTTTGTAATACCAGATAGAGATTCATTCCCATGTGAGTTCATCCTGACTCCATACAAATCGCAGATTTGTTAATACATTACTTCAAAAACTTTCATACCAGAATGGCTGATTCTAGTTCTCGCACTGAATTGAAATTACTGCCAGTAATGAAATTTTAAGGCTGTAGGAGGTTCATACTAGTACACAGTGGATGGCCGAGTCTACAATGTGGCAGACTGGAACAGATAGAGTGCACACAATTCAAACATTTTTCTTGGGGGAAGAGAGGGGTGGGGGGGGGAGGGTTGCTGTCATGCCAAGGGCTCTTCACTTATTCAAGTTTATTCGAGAGCAAATTTGTTTTTGGAGCTTTTTCATGAAAAGAGTTTTGTTCTGGAATGAAAATCATAATAATTATCCAACCAATCCAAAAGCAGGAAAGAACTTACAGGGCATAATGTAACTTAATTTGTTCCTTTTGCAATCTCTTATGATAGGCTGCTAACAAGAGAGTCAAATTCATCAGAGATCTTGTCCGAGAAGTAACCGGTTTTGCTCCATATGAGAAACGCTGCATGGAGTTGCTCAGAATCGGCAAAGACAAAAGAGCTCTTAAATTTGTAAAGAAAAGGGTGAGTATTTTAGATTAGTGAGGTGATATACTGTAAATCCTGGTGTATAAGCCGACCCTTAGTGAAAGCTGACTCCTGATTTCAAGGCAGAAAAGTAGACAGGTGTTACCCTCTGTATAAGACGACCCCTCTTGGAAATTTAATTCAAACCAAAAAATTAGTTTTGTATCAACATAAAAACATGAAAATTAAAAATATTCCATGCAAAGGTTAAACAGTCAGAGTTATTGTACGAGCAGATAGCCATAAAAATTGAGGAAACATTCTTAAAGTACTTAATGCAAATGTAGAAGTGCAGAGAATAAAGTCTGATTGGCCAGTCAAATTGGAAGTAGTAAATATGGGCTCTTTCCGTCAGGAATCCTGTTTTTCAAAAGTTGGTTTTCATTGTATACGGCGACCCCCAAATGATGTATCAAAAATTTGTGGTTTATTTATTGGCATATTTGCAGGGATTCACCATATCAGTGCTTTCTAAAACAACATTTGTTAGTCAAACAATAATTTCACATTATGTCGTTAGTTTTTGAGTTAAAGTATCATATCACTGAACTAAATGATACAGTATTTCAGTTTTTTCTGAGACAATTTTCGTTGATCAAACAATATTCTATAATAAAGTTTTGGAGTTTTAAGTTGAAGTTGATAGTGCAAGGTCAAGTTAATTGGAATCCTGGTGTATTGAAATGGTAAAAACTTCAGTAAGAAAATCATATATTATCTTAACCCTTTCAGCCCTAAGGCATTTGTCAACATCTAAATTCTTCTTACAGTAAACAAAAGAAAACAAGCTGGTTAGTACTGAGAATACGAAATTTGATCATCCACCAAAAACTCTGGAAGATGAATTAAGAAATTCTCCTAAACTTCTCTTAGGAATACTATGGACTTAAGTTGGGAGAATTTACAAACTCATCTTTCAGCAGTCTTAGGGGTTAAAGGGTTAAATGGCTTGGGGTTCGACATTTTAAAACCATTTTTAGTTGGTGGCCTATTTGAATAGTAAAATTCAATGTACACAGCAAACAACTGCACAGGTCCTACTTGCTTTTGTTTAGTTTAGCTAGAAATGGTCATTATTTTCACAGTAGTATTTTCAATTCAACTGTCCATGCTTTTCCACAAGAAACCTGATGCTATAATTATCAAGGTTACATTCATGTGGGATCATTAAGAGTTATTACTATAGGATTAATGATAGGGATACTCTTTCTTACAAGATTGTGCACCAAATTAACAAGGTTTTTTTTTGTAAGACAATGTATGACCATTTGACCAGCAGGCCAAAAAAAGTGACCGTTATAAAGAGGTGGCGTAAGGCAGGGTTCCATTGTATGCACAGAAACTTATATCATGATAAGTGTTAGTGTTTTTTTAAATTTAAATTAAAAAGAATATCTTGAGTAGATTCTAATTTTTTTAACTGAATTCTCTTTACCCAGCTTGGCTCCCATGTGCGAGGCAAGAGAAAGCGTGAAGAAATGCAAGGTGTGATTGCTGCCATGCGAAAGAAGCAACAAGAACATTAAAACCATTCTTAACAATAAAATTTGAAACTGCTCTCATTCACCATTGTTTGTTGTAGTCTTTTAAGAATATGTATAAAGATTTTTTTGGAGTAAGGGTTCAGGCACAAAATATCGAAACAGCTTTCTTTTCTATTGGTGGAAATATGGCTAAGGTTTTTCAAATAAAAGACAATTTAGATCAAGGTAATCATGAAGTTGTAGAGCCTTGTGCAAAACCAACATGCTTGACTTTGAATGGAATACTTAACTCTCCCAACAGTTTAACAAAGGTACTAGGGATAATTTAGGGAGAGTTGACAACTTCATCAGAAGTCCTTTGTTTTTGCACTAGACACTTCAATTGCTCAGACAGTGGTCATGTCTTGATGTTTCTCCCAAACAAAATGAAAAGGAACAAAAAAAACTTTCTGAATAAGTTCAAGTTTTAAGTAATATTAAGTCATTCTTACTGCTTTGAATTGCACTAGTATTACTGGCATTACTTTTGAAATACATTACCAGTAACAATTTTGATTAAAGTCCCTATCAAGCTTAATTTTTTACTTTTGGATTAAATCTGTTGTCATCTATGAACTCAAAATTCAAATAACCAAAGAAAATTTCCACATCTAAGTATGCTTTTTGTTCAAAAAAAGATCAGAATGTAAATTTTGACCGAGGGGACCGCTAACCAGATTCGTTGATTAAAAGTTTTAACAATATGACTATTGTAGCCAGAATCCTCTGCTACACGCCTTGTGCTACGTCATTATTGCATGCTTCAAGTTTAAAAAATGTAACAGGAAAAGCACTCCCAACTAACGACCAGGGATGAGTGGACTTGAATTGCACTCAAGGCAAAAATCCAATTTTTTTTGGTCAAGTGCCTCTAAAAATGAAAATGGTGTAAATATAACAGTTTTGAAACCTTTCCAGAACACATCGACTGAAACTCTAACCCAACTCAAAAAGCTATAGAAGCTTTTATTTTACTTTCTAGATACAAAAGAACAGTTTTTCTCATTGATTATCTAAAACTTTATTTTTTGAAAAGATTATGTGAATTAATCAAGTAAAATTGTATATCAATGAAAATAAGTTCTGTTTGATTCAATATCTAATTGTGATGAATTGAAAGTTCTTTAAGTTGCATAATTTTTAACAAAACAACTAGATTCCAAAGTCTTTAATACCTGTCAAATATTTAACAGGGTAATTAATCACTATATATATATGATTGTTTCCATTAAAAATAATTAAAATGTTAGCTCAAATTGATAAGGTTTCAACCCTTTCCTGTCCCTGCAGTTGTACTGATAAATTCAAATAACTAAAGCCTATTTACTTATCATGGTTGGAGTTTTTTTTTACAGTCACCAGAATGAAAGTCCTTACTTGTGAAAACAAGGTAGACTGGATCTGTGGAGTTATATAAAGTGCACCCCCAGGAGGCCGACTCACATGTTTTAATGATGGGGGAAAGGCTGGGGGATACTTTGGGGTCAAAAAGGTAGAGATGACTGTCGGAAAAGTCCCAAAAATACCCTAAAAAAAACAAGGGATAAAAAATTTCCCCCCTAAAAAATACCTCTCGGTTTTAAAATTATCCTAAAAAATACCAATTTTCCCTCAACAGCTAGTGGATCAGTGCAAAGTTCTTCATGATATGCAGTGAATAAAGGCATGCACGTATTAGAGCGTTAGTCAAAGGACTTTTTTCTTAACATCTTATCAGTATGCTCATTTGCTAAAACATGGGACTGCAAGCAGTCCAACAGCTTGGGGCTTTCTTACCCTAAAAAATACCAGACTCTTGGTTTACCACAGAATTTATTTTAACAACCCCTAAAAAATATTGGACCAACAATTTTAACCCCTAAAAAATACGACGGTCATACCTACCACCCCAATATAGGGAGCACTCCCCCTGGGGGGAAGGTCTGACATTGATGTTTTATACCTAAAAAATCTTTTTTAGCAAACCCAGTAAATGATTGTGCTTATATATGCTTTAGGCGAGTTTTAGGTAATGTTATTGACAAGTCGACTGTTATTTTTGATTGGTAGTTTGAGACAGGTTTCTTTGTTTAACCCTTTCAGCCGTAAGGCATTTGTCAACATCTAAATTCTCCTTACAGTAAACAAAAGAAAACAAGCTGGTTAGTACTGAGAATATGAAATTTGATCCACCAAAAACTCTGGAAGATGAATTAAGAAATTCTCCCAAACTTCTCATAGGAACACTAAGGACTTAAGTTCGGAGAATTTACAAATGTGTCTTTCTGCACTCTTAGGGCTTAAAGGATTAAGGTACTGAAGGTGTTTAGATTTGAAAAGGTTTATTTGTAAACATTAATACATCAGCTGAAATGCACCAATTGTTGACTTGAGATGAAGAAAAATAACACAACCCAAGAGACCCCTGCTTTTTTCATGACCCAAAAAATTCATGATGTCTCCTTCGGACATCAAATTATATGTGAGTAGGGCTCCTGGGATCATGGGAGTTTGCATATGCATCCTATACATAACCCCCTTGCCACCAAACCTAGCCAGCAAGACTTTTGTATTTCTTTGGAAAATATACCTATTTTATGATCTTTGAAAAATCACTGAGTTGACCTGCAGCACAGATAGATTGAATTTCAGTTTTAAGGAGAAGTGTGTGACTGGCTTTCAGACCCAAAATATATGTTGCCAACTTCATGTCATGTTCATTTCATGTTCCCATTGAGGAGAATTTTGCTTTTCATCTTCACTAGTTGAGCTATGGTTGATCAATTCCCTTTTTCTCATTAGCAAATCTCTTAGTTTGTTTGAGTTTTGTAAGGAGAAGTTAGATGTTGGTAAACAGACCTGGGGTGAAAGGGTTAAGATCCTTTTAAAATAAAAACCTAAATAGTTAGCATTCGTGATGTATATTGATTTTGTTCTATATAATTATAAGCTACATCAAGTTATCTTTAGTAATGTTGAAATCTGAAACATAAGTATAATATGGTAGATCTTCCAATGATACCATGTGGGTCAACCACTTCCCTTTTTCCAAATTGTAAACTTGCTTTGTACCGAACTTCTTTTCCCATTTCCCTCTTGGAAGGTAAACAGAATGTTTTCCTCCACTTTCCTTCAGTGAGGATAAAACTGGTGCAACGAGATATATATCCCCAACTAGAAACTGTGAATTGATGTTTTGGGCAGTTTCGTCATCTGGTGCAATCCACCACAAAGGCCTTATTATTGGTGCTCCAGTCTCATTAACTTCTCTTGCAAATTTAATGAGTATATCTGATATCCGTGTTCGCAAAGAAACCATCTTCTTAGCAATAATGACAGTTTCATTGTCATAGTCCCAAGGTGTTATAGAAAACTGCATTGATGGAAGAAACACAGTGGCTTGCAGCCAACGAATATAAAGCTCTTTATCTGGCATAATTGAGCACTTTTTGTCAACTACTACAGTGCAGTGTGTATTTCCTCCAATTATATCTGGCAAGACAAATGGATATCCTAAAATACCCAAAGTCAGCACAGCAGGTATAAATGACATCAGGCCATTTTTCTCATCCCATCTAGAATCTTTATCTAACATACGCACAAACAGTGGAAGTCTTTGGGATTGATAACCAGTTCTTACGACAATCATTGGTCCAAGACTTGCAGCTATTTTAGCATATTCAGTACTGTAGTATGCAGGGTTGGAGTTTGGGATATTTGAAAGTTCATAGTCTATTGGAAGGTAGTTGAGTCCTCCTGCATCAAAACTAAAAGAATCAAAACCATATGTAGTTCTAAAAGTTTTAAGTCTACCGGCAAACCAGGTCTGTGCAGCAGTGTTAGTTGTATCCAAGACTGCAGCGACTCCATTCCACCACTTCACAATGCCTATCACATTCTGACCTGTCTGTTTCACCCAGTATTTCATTCCAGATTGAAAAGCTTTTGAATCTGTGTTTGCGAACGGATGGGCCCACACTGCTACACGAAAACCTTTTGCATGAAGCAGATCGGTCATTGTCTTTGGATCCGAAAACCTCATCTGGTCAAAATCAAAATCTCCATATTTTGTTGAGTAGGAGTCACCAATTATGATATGACTATGAGAAAAACCATGCTGTTCAATTTGCTTTGCATAATCAAGTATAACACTTTGATTGATTGTAGTCTTGTACTTTGGCGATGTTGACCAAACTGGCTCCTTAATCATGCAGATTTCTGGGGTTTCAGCCACAAGTTGAAAATAATTTTTCATAATATATGTATGGATGTCCTTTGCATTGGCACCACTGCAGAGCCGATAGGCTAAATGAGAGGGGGCGGAGCTTGTTGGATAACCTTGTCTGTCAGCTTTGAGACAAAGCTTTCCATCACCCATTTCATTCCAGCTTACATGAAGAGGCACTGACTCGTTTACTAACAACGCTATCCCTTTCGAGTTGAACCAATAGCGCTCAAGTACACTACCATAAGAATTTGGCTTCATCGCTTGCAAGTAACTTGAAGTTGAAGGTAAAAAGGGCTTCATGCCGAGCGCTGCTTTTTCTAGTGGCCACATTTGATTCCTCATTTCCCCACCTCCATACCAATGCGAGCCTTTCAATTCATAACAGTCTGTAAATGTAAACAAATCGCTTTTACCCGCTCCCCATCTTAAAGCAAAGCAACGGTCGGAGTCCTTCGAAACACGCAACGTTACTGTGTTTTCCCATTCATAGAAAAGTGACTCGCTTCGGACCTTTTTCTTATACAAAGAATGAGTAAATGATTTTCCAAGGAAGCCGGTAAGCCCTTCAACACCTCTAGAGTTTCTCATAACAAGTAATCCAGCGTTAGGGTCAAACTTCAAATTGTTGACCTGATCAAAGTTATCTTTGACAAACAGTAACGCACCAGTGAGTACAACCGCAAATATCAATACTCCAAGGAGAGCCACAAAAGTTATTAGGCATATTTTTGATCTCCTGTGGTCTTTTGCTGCCTGCACTAAACTGCTTACGTCGGCTGAAGTAGTGTTTACACTTACGTTATCGGTTTGAGGCGGTTTACGGCGTTTCTCCTTCCGGTCCGCCATAACTGACTTGTTGCGTTCCTAAATATGAGACGGACGGTATCTTGGCTTGAGGAATGTTTTGCATGACCGCGTGACCCCGGCACCGACAACTCAAGGAAATTATGGACATTTTTGTACTAAAATGTTTTGTCTTGTTTTGTTTTCTTTCACTTTGAAATTAAAATGTTTTCTCTCTCTGTTTTACATTAAAATGTTTTCTTTTAACTCAATTCAACGAGCATTGTTGTTTTCATAAGAAGAGATTTTAATTTAAATAGCAACTAAACAAAACGTCTCATGCACGCAATAGTACAGTTTTTTAATTTGTTAAAGAAAACTGCACCCCAAAATAGGTAGAAACTAATTTATACGAAATAACTTTACAGACACTTTTTGTTATTGTCAATGTTATTTTGAGTTCAGTCACTTAAGGCATCAGACGCACCTTTTTGGCACCTTCGCCTTTTCGCGTATAGCGCGCTAGGTTTTTTATCAATGTCCCACTAAAGTATACATTTTCTGAAAGCTTATTAAATTTCCTATACGATAAAGCCGCTGGTTTTATCAGTTTGACTTAATATATTTCTTTTGTAGCCTCTTGTTTCGAAAATATAGTTTTTCAATTTAAAGTTCCAACTCAAAAACTAATAATTGTCTCTGCACAGTTTACACACCATTAGAAAGAACGAAGATTGGTCTCCAAAAACGTGTCGGCGATGTGCGTTTAAGCGCGTTGTCACTTTTTTATCAAGTTACAAAGTTGAAACTGCTGTTTTGCGCTTGCTTCTCGTAGTTTTTGCAAGATATCTCAAGAACGAGGTGATTAATAACAAAACGCTGATATGTTTTTGTAGATCAGACCTTTGGCAAGCTCTGTGCAAAATTTGGGATCACTGAGTTAAATAGTTTTGGAGATGAGACTTACCCAAGTTGGTCAAAATGCGCCAAGTTCACTTTCGAGAAAAACGCAGGAAAAGATTTTCATGTCGGAATTATTTATTTACTAAGTGATAAGTGTTTTCGCACTTGTGAAAATATTCTTATTATCTTTCACGTTGACAATGAAAGACATTTTCCAGGCCTGCGGTTTAACAATAGATTTTCATTACCGCCAAAAACGCTGGAAACTTATCAAGTTGACCTTTGGCTTTTACACTGCTGCGACAAACCAGGGAGGTGCGAGTGAGACCACTCAGTGAGCACCTCCCTGGACAAACGTAGCAAACTCTAAGCTGACATAAAAAAATGAAACGCACCAGAAAGGCCAAATCTAGAGGAACAGAAAAACAAAAAAAGAGAAACCGGGTCGGTAAAGCGGGAGTTAAAACAAGTCACGAAGCTGAAGAGAGTGTGGCGTCCACCAAAAATAAATTGCTGGAGGCCATGAGCTAGAGGCAATGCGGGTGAGTTGAAGTTACAACAAAATAAGATGCATTTTATAAAATTTGTTGACCCTGATCTTTCACGTTCGCAATCTACACTCAATTTTGTAACCTATTAAGCTCCCTTGATTTGTATTTGATTTACTTCACTGTTTTATTGCGCAGATTCGATGGAGGCAGCTTTATTTCTTCGCTAGAAATGTCCTCGCTGCACGCTCGTCAACGCGAGTTGTTGCCTCAAAGGATCCGGTGGGTCCAATATTGCAACTGGGCCCATTTACTTCTTACCAGGCATTTCATTTTTTAAAATCTAGATACTCGCATCCGACGACAAATCCAATGACTATAGCTGTAGTTATAAACAGGGACGCCAATCTGTTTCCTGTCGGCATGATGCAAGCGATCAAATTGCTATTACGTTACGTCATTCGGCCGTCTTTTATTCATGTGTCATCGCCAGAAGAACACACTCATGATATTAACACATTGAAAGATTTCGGGCTGAATATGCTAAAAAACGTTTTTACTGTATCTCGCGAACAAAAAAATATTTTCATATCAGTTTTTCACATTTTGATAGCTTAAATGCTTGGCAATTCGACTGGCTAAAAAATGTTTTTGGGGTTTTTGACTGAGTAAAGCTAAGTTTGTACCTTAACTATTTGGCTACAAATATTATTACTGTTAAACCAGTAGTATTTTAAACGGATTTCTTTACAGCGATAACACGATTGAATGCTTTAAAACAAATTTCTAAAATACCCGAGGAAAATTCGTATGAAATTGATTTTGTAATTCTATTGTTTTTTTATGGAAAGCAATTTTCACTCTTTTCAATCTCACGAAGAAAGTAATTGCACTATTTAATTTCATCATTATCACTTATATCAGTATCCATCATCGTTATTTAAAAGTACTTCGAAATATCGTTTACTCATCGTTATCTGTTTGCTGTTACTATTTATTGATTGTTATTACTAATAATACAATTATCATCATTATTTTTCAAATATTGCGATCATAATATACTGTTATCATTCATTCAAATCTCCGACCCGTCAGTACTGTGAAATATCGTTTGCGTAGTCATTGTTATGATAGTAACATAGCACACATCAGAAAAAAACCTGTTTACATAAAGCTTTTTTTAAAAAAAAGAATTTAGAATTTCAGTCCTGAGCACAAAGCGCGTGCGAAAGAACTGACAAAAAATCACTGTTGCATTGATAAAAAATTCTATGTACAGCGCTACATCCAAAGAGAAATATTTATTACTAATCTAGTATCATTATCATGATGATTAATCATCATCAAGGCCATTATCATAAATTTTTGCTAATGTTTTCGATTTCTTTTTAGTCCGTTATTATGTTTATACTCAAGAAATGTGGTACAACACAAAGATACCTAGAAGTCAATGTGTCTTTGATTGTTGATTTTTAGCTTTTTTTCCTTTTTATTTCAGGTTAGGCCAAATTAAAAAAAAAAATACTTGTTAATTTTCCAGGTCGGGAGGGTTTTTTTTTTTCTTGCAGAGGTTTAGTATAGTTCCTAAAGTAGACAGTTTGCACCTGCTTAAGGGTGATATAATGCAATAATCCCATCGTTCACCGTACTAAAACAACAACAAAATGAAAACGTTTATTTGAAAAACTAATTCTTGCTAATGTAAACAACTAAACAGAACAGTAGCTGTCCATAAATGAAATTAATTTTGTACTACGTCTCTTAAATCCAGCTACATGTACAATTCACCAACTTCAACTAGATGTGGTCAACTGTGCCAGAGCAGAAAATAAAGATATTGATATATTCAGATATTGATATATTCAAATCAAGATCAAGTGCCGAATGATTGAGCGAGAATCTTAGGAGTATGGGGATAAAGATGTGGATCGTGGGCGCGTGCATGTTTACTTTTTTTACAATTATTTTTTGTTTTATACAAAGAAAAAAAAATTTTAAAAATTGAGGTCGGGCGGATTTTCCAGGTCGGGCGCGAACGCTAAACAAGTAATTTTTTTTATGTGGCCTTAACAAAATCGATTTGTTCGTGTACTTACTGAAGGGGCCTAAACTATTGGTTGCCCAGGATTGGTTCGTGTGAGCGAGACATTGTACATTGCCGGTTGTGACGTTTCATGCTTTCCGGAAACAATTTCTTAATTCGAATACATAGCGCATCACCGCACAGACTTTGCGCTACAGACTGAGGATTTTTAAGAAAAATTACCGAGGTTTTCTAACTCACAGGCAACAAAACGTGGTGTCTTGATAGTTAACATTTCATGGTTTTATTTTTTTCCAAGATTGAATCGCTGAGAGATCTAAAGGAACTCGACTCTTCACGATGTCTTCAGTATCGCTGGTTAGACATGAACACCGTGGCAGTTACAGAAACGCCGACAAGAAACCAAAGACAAAGTTACTAAACTCAAATAACACTCTGAGGCGTTCAAGTCGACTTTTAACTGTTCGTTACTCAGAAAAAATATCCGATTCCAAGCTCAAACTACTGGCTTCGTCGAAATACAAATCAAAAGCTGGGGAAA
Organism: Hydrozoanthus tunicans; assembly: GCA_026413305.1. NCBI lineage: Eukaryota > Metazoa > Cnidaria > Anthozoa > Zoantharia > Hydrozoanthidae > Hydrozoanthus > Hydrozoanthus tunicans. The sequence continues at coordinate 5,386 of JAOBAT010060874.1, read as the reverse complement.
ACAAACGGGTAGCCGGCTCCGTTAACTTAACCCGTGACTCGATCGAGTTTACTTGTCACGCAAGATCAAGCAAAAATCACCACTATACAAGAAAAAGTTCAAGAAAGCCAAAAGGCGATGTAAACAGTGAGAAAAGTAGGCTCAAGAGCAAGGAGTTAGCCGAAACCAGGTTTGTAGTATGTTTTGTAGTTTTTCTTATTATGTTGACGATTCATTGTCGTTTTTGGACTAGCCTGATACGTAGCGAGTCGATATCAAAACAATGCTAAACATAGAAATCCATTGTCCACTTTAAAAAAGATCTTCGTAAGGCATCGGGCAACTTCGTGCATCTTCGGAGATATTTTATGATGCGAAGTGCACGTGGCTCTCGTAGCCATATATGGTAAGGCTTTACGTCGGCCATTTTTGTCTCATTATCACATCAGGTTCTGAGTATTAGAAAGTGATTTGCTCAAGTATTTAAACGGAGGAAATCGCGTTAGTATGGACGAAAAGCAACGTTTTGAATGCCAATTCTTGCCGAAGGGCTGGATGCGGGAAATTGTTAAGAGAAAGTCCGGTTTGTCCGCAGGACGAATCGACGTTTACTATTACAGGTAAATTGACCAACAGATTCAAGTTTTAAAATTTTGAAATTTTTACCATAAATCATTTTTGTAACAGAAAACTAAGTCAACTTATACCCAAAGTCACAAACTTAGAGAGAGTTGATATCCAGTATGTACTGAGGCGTAGTTTCAGCACAATTCCATTCATAAGTTAGGTTGATTTTGTGCCAAGTTTGGCATTCATGATCGTTTTGCCCTTGGCTTTTGATAAAGTTGTGAATCTCACGGTGAAATTATCAACGCCACATCATAGTTCGGTAGCCCAAACTATAAAATGGACTATTTATGAAAGTTCTTGCTATAAGATACTTAGCTAAAGAAACCTTTACACCAGACACAGCAGTATTTTTTTTGTCTAACCGCCATTTAATAATAAATAAATAATAGTTCAGGGTGTTGAAGAAAAGTGGAAGTGGATTTGACCCACAACTTCTGGGCCTGGTTCCTCAAAACCTCAATTAACTTAACCAAGGGTTAACTCTTAACAAAACCTATTGGTCGTCATGGTAATTAACTCTGGGTTAGCACTAATCGGGTTTTGAGGAACCTGGCCCTGGAGTACAAATGCAAAATTGGGTTAATTCTGTGATTTAATATGAGACTTACCAATGCAAAGGTCATGCATTTCGTGGGGAATGTCTTGCACTTTAGTCTTCAAACTTGTTCGAAATATCTAAAGTTAGAGTTGGACCAGTCTAATTTCCACTTAAACACTTTTTATCAGTTTTAAAAAAAAATAAATTTCACTGCAAATTTACAAGGAAAAAGTGCCTGTTTTAGCACCAAAGCTATGAAACTTTTTAAGCTCATTAGGTATGTGTGAAGTCACATGTTATAAAGGCAGGAGATCAATCTCACTTTCCCAGTCAAATTCATATGATCATGGTGAAATTTGTATGGCCGATTGTCCAGTGTTTGATAAAAAAAACTTGCTAGTTTGTTGTAAACTCCAGTATAGAATGACTTCAAGTCCTTTCAAATCTTGTAACGTCAGAAATTATCATCCAAATTTTGATGGTCATGTGAGCCTTTTTATCCATTTACTGTAGTGAAATAGAAGTGTTGGAAAAGATATTAAAGCAATAACAGAACTTTTAGAGCAAGCCAGACTGCTGGTGTTGTGCCAGCTACTTTGAGTTTCACCATCTGCTACTTCTTGCACAATAACAAATACATGTCATCAAACTAACTTGAAATCTTACCCAATAACAGTTTGTTTACACTCGATTTCAAACGATGGTTCTTCTTGCAGTAATATAAAGTTATAATTAAAATTTTGTTTTCAGCTGCATCGATTTCATGATCTTGGTTTCAAAGGCTCAACAATGTCTGTTGTTATCCATGCTCAAGTTTGCTTGTGTTTCATTGTTTCTTTTCGCCAATTTGAAAGAAAGAATGGTCAGTGACTGTCAGGATCAGTATTCACTGTTAGATATCGTGATGGTGTTTCATATATGAAATGTTAATGTAAAAGACCAGAGTGTTTCTTGATACGAAGAACGTAGGAATGGTTTTATATTATATTTGAAGCTCCAAAACTGTCAATCCTGCACAGACAACTACTTTTTTCCAGCAGCTGTCTGCAAAATAGCAATTTAAGATTAACAGATATGAAGTATCAGCTTTGGGCTTGGTATACCTTTCTTTGCTGTTGATCTTAAGTTTTTAATGGTTTCCTCTTGTTAGAAAGTGCTTGAGATTTGTACCACAGATCATGAGTAAGTGTAAGACCAAGATTAAGTGTTTTACAATTATTATTCCAAGAGCACACATTAGATATGAGATGCTAAACAGCCAGAGAGATGCATCCTACTGAGCTGGCTATAAACCATATCCAACAAAGTGCCAATTAAATATTTGTTTTATTAATTTTCTTTAATTTTCCAAACCTATCAATTCTTGAATTTATATGGTACAGTATTTGAGCTTTGTGACGCTGCAGAGTCAGTTGCACATATGGTCAAATCTGTATATATATTAGCTGGTAACTGTGATTGAATGAACACTAGAAGTGCAAAATTCGAAGTTGAAAATTTAATGATATTAGATTATTCCTGAATATATGAGGCCTTTTATTGTGTTTAATGAAATATTTTGTTTCTTACAGCCCTGATGGGAAAAAAATTCGTTCTAAAACACACTTGGAAAAAATTCTTGGGGATGATTTTGACTTGTCGAACTTTGAATTTCGAAGTGGAACCTTCACAAGGCGAAGCAAGAGAAAAGGTAATCAAAATGGAGAACATGAACTATTGTACAGCCGAGATTCTGGTAGTAATTTACTTCCACAACCAGTCCGTCAATCAACCAAGTCCTTCTCCAAGCAGCCAGTCACCTACTTTACAACCAGGAGTGGAAACAAAGCAAAGAAACCTAAAACAGACACAAATACTAGAATTGAAAAAGAAAAACCAAGTCAGATCTTTTGGCATAAAAGACTTCAGAATCTAAAAGTCACTGATGGCAAAGATGACATCATTCTCAAAGATTTTACCTTACCAGATGGCATTAAGAAGGTTGGTCCAGGAATTGATTCAAAATCTCTCATTCATTCCATTGTTACAACACTGCAGCAGAAAGGAAGTGTCAAGGGACAAAATATGTCTCTCGTGGCTTTGGAAAAACATCCAGAGGTGTGGCTGAATGCTGAGCAACCACCCTGCGCACCTTTTGTCATCAGTGAAAGTGACATCAAGAAGCAGGAAGAGAAAGTTCAAAAGTTGAGGCGCCGACTTGCTGAGGCACTCACAGACTATGAGAACTTTAAGCGTATGATTATTCAACAGTCTTAAAGATTTGACTTTTGTGAGCTAGAAGTTTTTGTTAATAATTGAAAGATGTAACAAATACCAGCCATTATGGTTGATGTCAAGGAAGATTTTGTGAATTTGTGAATAGCAAAAAGAGCTTTTGCATGAACATGTGATAGAAATTCAATTTATTTTAAGCAACACAGTAAAATGTCCTTTTTTGTTAACCTTTTAAGCTATGGCTAGTCTATCGATAGCTAAACCTTCCTTTCATAACTCATACAAAATAGGTCATTTTCTATTGAGAAAATGGAAAGTAATCAAACATACATGTAGAAAACTACCAAGGTTGAAAAGCAAAATTCTCCTAAACTGGTAACAGGAAAAGTATGGGTTCTAGTTGAGAGAATTTCATGCAGATTCATGTGGACAGGGCCCAAATTGAAAGCAAAGTTGTCAACGCAAGATTTTTATCTGGCATTTTGAATTGGTTAGTTGTTCATATTAATAGCCTGGACCTGAATTTGGATGCCAGTGGGTTCAACTGGTTTCATGTTGATGAAGACTGAATTGCATAAAAGTATATGTGGTTTCGGTTTTTGTGGATGGGGTCTTACTCAAGTGGTTTCAGCCTGTTCGTTCACCAACCAACTTGGTATTCTTGGGTGGTATTTTTTTGACCACCATAATACCCAACTTTTCTTGTGTAAATTTTTACTTGTTCCAGGTGCTTGTGGGGGCAAAAAGTATCAAATTTGTTGATGAGACAAAATGTGAAAGTTCATATTGTCATTCATCCAGATTCAGTTAGAATTCATACATCGATTTCTGGACTTTTGAATCTTAATTTTTAAAGAGGTTTTTTCAATGCGGTTAAGCAACTCTAAATTTGCCCCCAGGGCTGGGCTAATCAAAGGCTGGCTAACTTTAACCCAGGGTTTTCAAGCAGTAATTTTAACCCTGGTTTTCCAAGAAGTAACTTCAGGCATTTAAGTGATCCTACTTTTCCTACTATTTCCTACTTTTTTTACCCTTCTCCTATTATTCCTATTTTTGTCTCGAAATTCCTACTTTTTATATGCCGCAATTTCAACAAATGGTGCAAGGTTGTATCATGCAGGAATAGGGAGCAAGCCTTGCAGGTGTTCAGGGTTAAAGCCTTGACCACATGTCGCAAGGAAGATTTCTTGACGAACAAATTTCCATCTGGCATGTCCAGTCCAGATGGCTCACACTCATACCAACTGGAAACGAGTCACAGGCAGACTAGAAGCAGTTCATCAGTACTTCTTGCAACCCTTTTAGCAAAGGCTGCATTCTTATTCCTTCTTCTAAGCCCTCAGTTGTCCTACTTTTCCCCTCGAAATCCTTCTTTTGTCCTACTTTAAAAAGAATTTTGGTTCTACTTTTCTCCTACTTTTTCACCTGGGTGTGCTTGAAAGCCTGTAACTTTATCTTTAGGAAAGGTTTATTGTTCTTACAAAATACTGTTTAGATAAACTTATCAACTCCAAGTTAACTTACCAACTCCAAACCAGTCCTTGCAAGATTGGAAACAAGAATCTAGGTTGGAAATTAACCTTGGGTTAGTACTAATAATGCTTTGAACAACTGGATCCAGAAAGGAATTATGTGACTAAAACTCTGCATTAGAGAAATTGCATATTTTGCAGAGACAAGACAAGACAAGATGTTTTATTTGTGCCCTCTGAATTGCATCATAAAATACAGTTTTGTAATTAAAAATTAACTTTTGAGGAACCACTTGCTGTCTAAAATAGCAAAGCTAACCAAGTTGGGCAGCAAATTGGTCATTTGGTACAGTCTGTTGTTAATAAATAGTAATTCAATAAATGTGAGGAATAGCATTTAAGACTAATAGGAGAAAATTACAATTGAAGTCGAGAACAAAAAAAAGAAAAAAAAATAATAATAAATAAAAATATAGATAAATAAATAAATAAATGAGAAACCATGGGAGAAGAGTAAAGTGCATCAGAGTAACTAGTAAGTTTTGAAAATTTG